>VYZT01013204.1:13863-26734 GCA_013400735.1 Pomatostomus ruficeps | reverse complement strand
AAAAAAAAAAAAAAAGGTATATATTTGTGATAAAAACAGCATTTGAGGCAGAAATAGGAGGTGATTCTGCTATTAGAATATAGAGAGAGTATTTCTTTTACCACTGAACAACACATTGGTCATACACACAGCACAATTTTCTGATTCAGGAATCTATGTGCATATCTGCTGTTAAGAATTGTGTCATGTCTGGCAGAAAGATGATGCCATGTACATCGAAAAATGAAAGACTCAATTCAATAGGTACTAAAAACCCGTTGTGGTGAAAGATCCATCATAATTCATGTTTTAGATAGCAAGCAGAAGAATGAGAAAGAAATGAAACAGAGGCCTCTAAAATTCTGTGATTTTTCGTAAAAGAAAGAGAAACAGAAGACAGAACAATTCAAAATTTACTGCATGCTTTACTGGTTGTGTGGAAAAAAATTATTAACAGAGGACAGAAAACTACAAAGAGAACATAAAAGAGTGAGAACAATATTGCTTAAAGAAAATTGCTTTCAAATTATTTCTCTCCAAATTATGTCTTTATTTAAATTGAAGACATGAAAAGTAGTATGAAAGAAAACCTCAAGAACACTATGACTGCACCAAAGCTTAAAGAAAAGTGAGAAAGGAGCTTTGTTCAGAGCCTCATTAACCAAAAGCTTCTGATCTCTGGGTATGAATTTCCTTCTTAGTTCTCCATTGCTCCTGGGAAGGGACTTAATGCCTATATATATATATGCACACAATCCCATATTGGAGGTGAAAAAGACTGCTTTGCTAAACATGTAAGAGAATAGTCATAGTTCTACTCCCTGGCCTCCCTCTGCTAAAATCAGAATTGAAACTGGAGCATCAGAGGATGTTCTCAGCCATCTTTCAAAATTAAACTAAAACATATTCAAACTTTGTCTACAAAACAGCTTAATTCTTTACCATATCGTGGATACATCTTTCAAATAGAAAAGCTCACTGTAAAACCACTGGTGTGGTATTGAAATTCACAAGCACTACATGACCAAAAAGTCTGAAAACTATTGATCAAGTACACAGAAGTTATCAGAATTGTGAGTAGAGAGAGGTAGTGGACCTGAATTACTCATAAATTTGCTGAAAGAAAAACGTCATCAGATATCTGAAAACTGTTATGACAGAGAAAAAGAACTGTTGAAATGATGCATAAAATTTTATCAAATAATCTGTTATAACCAAGTATGATTTGAAGGATCATTGTGCTTATCTTGGAAATGAAGGTGATTTGAGACAGCCAGCAGGGCTTCACCAAGGACGAGTCCTGCCTGACCAACCCAACAGCCTTCTGTGATGGAGTGACTTCATCAGTGGACAAGGGAAGGGCTACGGATGTCATTGATCCGAACTTCTGTAAAGCCTGTGACATGACCACCCCTACCATCCTTCTCTCTAAATCTGAGAGAAGAATTTGATGGGTGGACTGTTGGCTGAATAAGGAATCAGTTGGATGGTTGCACCCAGGGAGTGTAGTGGTCGAGAGTGCAGAGTCCCGATGGACACCAGTGGCAAGTGATGTCCCTCAGGGGTCCAAACTGGGACCAGTGTTATTTAATATCTTCATTAATGACATAGACAAAGGGATTGAGTGCACCCTTAGCACATTTGCAGATGACACCAAGCTGAGTGATGCTGTTGCCACACCTGAAGGATGGGATGCTATCCAGAGGGGCCTGGAAGCTCCAGAAGCGGGCTCCTGGGAATCTCATGAGGCTTAACAAGACCAAGTGTGAGGTTCTGCTCCTGGGTGGGGGCAACCCCTGGTATCAACACAGGCTGGGGGGTGAACAGATTGAGAGCAGCCCAGGGAAGATGGACTGGGGGATGCTGGTGGATGAGAGGCTGGACATGACCTGGCCATGAGCACTTGTATCCCAGAAAGCCAGACATGTCCTAGGTGCATCCAAAGCCCTGTGGCCAGCAGGGCAAGGGAGGGGATTCTGTCCCTCTGCTTCGCTCTGGTAAGACCCTGCCCGGAACACTGCATCCAGCTCTGGAGTCCCCAGCACAGGAAGGACATGCACCTGTTGGAGCAAGACCAGGGAAGGCCATCAAGTTGATTACAGGGACGGAGCACCTCTCCTATGAGGAAAGGCTGAGAGAATTGGGTTTTTTCCACATAGAAAAGAGAAGGCTTCCAGGTGACCTAATTAAGGCTCTCCAGTACCTAAAGGAAGCCTACAAGGAATACTGAGGGAGACTATTTACAAGAGCATGTAGTTATAGAACAAGAGGGAATGGTGTCAAACTGGAAGAGAGTAGGTTTAGATTAGATATTAGGAAAAAGTTAAAAATTATTTGCTGTGAGAGTGATTGGAACAGGTTTCCCAGAGAAGCTGTGGATGCCTCATCCCTGGAGGTGTTCAAGACTCGGCTGGATGAGGCTCTGAAAAACCTGGCCTAATATGAAGTATTTTTGCTCACAGCAGGGCAGTTGGAACTAGATGATCTTTAGGGTCTCCTCCAATCCAAACCATTCTGTGATTCTATGACGATTATAAATTTTAATCTCTCCTGTCTATTTAATGGAAATATGAGCACCATTACAGGGCTTTTGGAGAGGCCCATTTCTTTGACACCTGCTTCCACACCGAAGAAACCAGAGTTTACTCTGGCATTCAGAATAAAGACTTGAAAGAATAGCCTTGTGCCCTTTGAATTCCCTAGAAATCAAGTACTTTTAAAGGACAACTTAAATTAAAAATTATATAACAAAAGCTACAATTACAAACAAGATGTGGAATTTGACCTTGAATCCAGACTGTTAGTTACCATATCATAAATATATGGAAATCTCAGAATCTCTATAGTGCAATAATATAATTTCTCTTTCCTATGATCATAAAGAACATATTTTTAGGCTCTATTTTCACTTTATAATTAGGATACTATTTTTGCCATAGAACTGGCTACTTATGGAAAGTTTTTGCTTTATATACTTTTATTTTGTTGCCTTTTGTCCTCCAGTTTTTCCCCACAATGACTAGCTAATTGGAGTAACCATCCTAGGAGATATTTAAAAGCTGTCTGACAGCTTTGGGCAACTTACTCAAGTTGTCCCTGCCTCAGTTGGCACAAGATGACCTCCAGAGCTCCCTTCCAACGTCCACCATTCTCTGAGTCTGTGATGGGTTTGCAGAGAACCAGGTTGCAAAAGAAAGCTGATTCCGAACAGGAACATTTGATGATGTGAGAAAAACCACAGTCAAGTGGGATGACAGGGAGATTTTCTTTAAAAGCAGATACCTGCTTCAACTTAAACAGTACTGAAGTGGCATCCACAGCACTAAAATGTAGAAAAAGAGTTGATATTTCGTGAGTCATGGCTCATATTTTTCTGAAGTGCTTTGCTGATGAATATGGCATTTTACATTACTCTGCAAAATGCCAAATTTCCCACCTGTATTGAACAGAAAGGTTTGTAGTCTAAATATGGGAGAAAATTTATAGAGCCAGGCAAGATAAAACTAACCACTGTGGTCTGAAAGATTTAATACTAAATCAAAGTTAGATTTCACTACATTTCATAAGTATGAAGCCCTATAAGAGGGCTAAGGTGCTTGCCTATCTCAGGACACTGTGAAGAAGAAAATAAAGATGACTAGAATATGATCCAAGCAAAGAGCTCAAAACAGAACTATCTATATTTTGCCTTCTTAGAGAAAATGACTTAGCTATCAAGTTATGTATAGGATAATCCACCTGTAGAACCAATCACTATGCCAGCAATATTGATCTGCCCTAAAATGTTCCAAGTTGACCAGGCTGAAAATCATTTTATTCTCCCTCTGCCTAGTATAGTTACAGTGGGAAAGCTTTATCAATAAAATGGTACTCTAAAATACCCTCCACATTACCAGAATGCAAAAAGCATACATCAGTTTCCCTATGATATTTTTTTTACAACCAATATTTCTTGGTCAAAACCATTTCATCTCTGGGTGTCACACAAATCATCCCTGGCCTGTGAGCTGCACTTGTCTCACGTGAAATCAACAGGCTGGGTGAAATCCCACTGGTTTCTGTTGTGCAACAGCACAGACACCCCTACGTCAGCAACGTGTCTGAAGGAGAGGCACTCTGGGCTGGTCTGTAACACCTGTGTTAGCAACGAAGTCACAGCCTGAAGTAAAACTCTACCCACTAAAGGTTTTATTAGGCTTAAAAACTTCAAGAGATATTGAATGCATTGACTAGAAAGTGCCATATGCCTCTATCTTTGCTATCAGTACAATAAATAAAAATCAATGCTGCATCCTACTCAGAACTGATCAGATTAAGGTGTACAAATAATGAAATCATTAAACATTACAGCGATTATTCCTATGCCAGGTAAGCTACTAAGTGGAAACTTGTAAGCTAAATAAAATCTATTAAAAATACTTTCCATAATTAAAAAAAATTACACCTGATTTCTCCAACACAATAATATAGTTCTTTCTATATTATTCAAAGCACAGGTAACTCATATTTAATGATGACAGCCCTGGGCTGTTAGCGATTCCTGAAGCATTCCTCCAGAGAATAATGAAATCCAGCATGATTAATGACTTAAATCAACCCAAGTATACTGATAACAAGTATTTTAATTTTTGAGAAAATGATATCAGAAGCTGTGCTATGGTAATTTGCTATAATGCAGTTTTTAGAATCAAATGCAAAGTAATCAAGTTATAATAAAGACAACTGAATAGGAATGTGTACAGAACTAAAGTAGTGCCATCCCTAATTAATGTCCCCTGGTAGCAATTCTATTAGTTTTGTAGCTGGGATTCAGGAGGATGAAAATGAATAGGACTCTGGGAACAATAACTACAACTGGCAATATTTATATAACTAGTATTTTCATTTATATTACTGAACAACAAAGATGCATTAGCAATTAAATTTTGAATTTTTACTAAAGACTGTAACAAAAGCATCAAAATTATGGCACATGACACCAGTGAAAGTTCACTAAATAGTATGAAACTAACACAAAGACTTTACATGTCCTCATCAGGACACCACAGACTGTCTTCATAAAACACTCTAACCTGCCAGTCATGATCACCTTACCACTACTAAGCAGCACACCCAGCCCATATAGCCTGCGCTGGCTTTCAGCCTCCACGATCTCCATGAAACCTGAATGAAGTTAACTGTGTGAATTTTCTCATGATGCTGTTTTTTACCTGTCACATTTCTATTGTCTGTATATCTACTGATTATAAAAATAACCTTCTTCCTACATCACTTTACTTTTGTATTATTACATTGTGGGGTTTGGTTTTTGGAGGGGTGTGGAAAGCTGTGAGCCCTTGGCACTCCCCCTGGAGAGGAGAGGCTTGATAAGAAACCTCCCTAAAGGTTACAGCGACCACTTGGGACACCCCCAGCATGCTTTGCGCCTTTATGGTAATACCTTGTATCCAGTTGGCTAGTTGGTTCCCGCCCCGCCCCTGCCTTTCCCCATAAAAACCACTGCGTTTGCTCGGGAAGGACAGGCGTTCCCGTCCCTGGCCTCCTCTTTGCAGAGGCTACCAGAAGAATAAAGCTACCTCCGTGGAAGAGCCATACGGTCTCCTCGTCTCTCTCTGTCCCGAGTCGGCGTGAGGGTGATTCGCAAAGAACTGAAATCACGAAGAGCTGATATCACTGTGAATCACCGAGACAGCCTTAGCCCCTGTAGGAGTCGCTCTCTGCAGGGCACTCAGGGCCACGGCGTGTCGGTGCTGACCAGCACTGGCCACCCCTCGGCAGAGGGGGTTTGGATGTAAAAAGTAAAATTTGCCTGACCTGAATGCTTGGGGGCTTTATTATGTTACCTTCACTCATGGAGGTGGAGCAATTATTCATAACAAAAATCCCATTCAAATCCACTGGAATCCATTGAAAAAATCCATTGCTCCAATAGCTATGTAATAAAGTTATAGATTTTCCTTCCCAATGGGATAAATTATATATCATGTTGTAATAGGGTGATATTTTGGTGTTCAAAACACATAAAAGATTTCCAGACTCACAAATGCGTTTCATCTTGTGAGATCAAATAATCCTTTATCCTCCATCACATTTTCTCAGCAGTAGAATAGTCTGCTGCTTCTATAGATCCAAACAAAGGGTTTACAAAGCAAAAGAGGAACAAAATAGGAAGTTGATCTGAGGAACTTCTATTATAAATGAAAGAACTATGAAAAGTGAAGGGATATTCTACAAGTTCTCTCTAAAATTAGGGAAAGGATTTTGTCATTTTGTTCTTTAGGTACAGAAAAAATTAAATGGGCCCATCCATGTCTGTAATTCCCAAATGTAGATACACTCTCATTCACCCTGTCCACAGCAATAAACACTTTACGAAACAACTGAAGAAGGTAGCTTATATTTTACCAGGAAAAACTTAGGGACACAGTGTTTTCTCCTTCCTTCTCCAGCTTCAGTGTGTGCGTAAATATGCTATTTCAAGCTCTAAGGGGAATGAGTCTCTCTTTAGTACTTGTGGTTTTGTAAAGTGTATAATTGCAGAGAAACACTAACAACAACAATCGTGCACGGCCAACACATTCAGAATTCTGAATGTGCTCTGCCCTTCCAAAATCAACTGCGGGGCACATATGTAATAAGTACACTTTTTACAGCTCTAGTCTTATTAGCACCCACATCTTGTGTGTAAACAGGTCATTGTGGACACATCAGTTCAGATGACAACAGTTCAAGATTTTCTGTAAAAATATGATGATGATGCTTGCCATGAAAATCTATTAAGCAGTATCATTACTGGAATGAGGCTAATACTTATTTACATGGTTACCATTATTACTAGAAGGATCACACATCATATCTATATATGACCAACTCAGATGTTTATTCTTCTAACCAAAACACGCCTACACTCAACTGCATAGAAATGGCACAATATAAATGTTCATTAAATGTAATAAAATGCTCATCATGTCAAGATTTTATTGTTTTTAATCACAAAGTTTAACAACAATTAAAAAATCCAAATTCAACCTTGTATGTAGTGGGCAGTTTTAGCCCTAAGTATGGGAGACCGTTTAATTCCCCTCTGAATCTGGCTGCTGGATGGAAAGGAGTCCAAGCTCTTGACAATGAAATCTCTACAATCAGTGCTATGGTATTGTATTTTAGTATTGAATTGTAAGAGGTCTTTGAGCAAGGAAATTCTGATGCAAGTGAAAAAACCCATTCTGTTAAAAAAAGAATATACAATATGAGCAGTCACTACCAGACTCTACCTGATAACAGAGAAACGGAAAAAGAAAGAAATAATTTTCTTGACTGTCATTAAGGAGTATAGCTTTTTAAAAAATAAAGCCATACTTTTGAAAGGTGAAAGTACCATTCAATTTCTTATCAGTTCTGCCTTAACTTGCATAGCATGTGTTTCTGACCTAGAGCTGTGGGCTTGTTCTGGGAGCTCAACAGCTGCTCAGTCACAAACTGTCCTGCTCATTATAACCTCTCTTCTCCCTGCACATTAAAGAATTGTTTGGTCTCAACAAGACTGATACTTGTCCACTTTTTGCTATGCATATCACACATCAATGTATCAAATATCACTTATGATCTTAGAATTCACAGAAGTTATTATTACATCTCATTGTGAGAATATGACTGAATTTTCCTGAGATGAAATGAGTCTTGTAACTCATAATTTGCCTTTTAGGGGCCTCATTTTAGGGCATCTTCTGTACATAAGTAAACATACAGCTTTTAAGTATAAGTCTATACAGTGTGGCTTAAAATTTAAATAACTACTACTAAAATTTCTCCATTATAGAATTTAAAATATATTTTAATATTCTTAGTCAGTGGAGTTGATCCAACAATTTGTTAGGTTGCCAAGAATCTTAGTTAAAAGCATAGTCCTAAAACATAAACAGAAAACTTAATTTTCGCTCAGTTCTTAAGTGGTTGGTATAGATTTAATTAATTAATAGCAATACAAGAATTAAAGCTCAGCCACAGCACTGAACAAGGTATCTTGAGAGGTCACCTCCAACACCAACCACTTCGTGATTCGATAACCACAACTTTTCAGTAATAATGGAATATGTGAATGAAAGATTGGATGACTTTTATGCTAAATGCTTGTTCAAACAAGTCACTGCACGGATCTGGCCCATCAGAGTTGCAGACTTTGCAAATTTAGGCAAATATGTCCCCAAGCTGTTTTGGAACAGACTTCTATGACATGTTACTGACCTTTTGCAATCTTTTTCTGGAGGGAAATGAATCTTGATATCAAGGGCTCATGGAACAATAACAGTATGGCTGTTTCTTGGTTATTTCAATGGTATGCTGTCAACAGGAGGGTTTATGAGCCTGATAAATGTGCGTTCATGCAGAATAGGGAAAAGGCCACATTTGCATTAAAATTAAATTTTAATTGTCCTTATTCTTTATTGATGCTTGGTGAATTGGATTTATAAAGAACCATTTTTAAGCAGAACGAAATTTGACAAATAGTATAGGTGTGTAAACAATTTCAGTAATTATGGCAGCAATTATTCTCTGTTTTATCTCTTGGTAGCTTTAAAGAGAGGAGAAACAAAGTGACAAGAGCTTTAGAAACCTTGCAGAGATCTCAGTATGGTAGAAGTCCGAGAAGTCAGATATCAAAAGTTTATGCAACTTAGGTTTAGCACAAGAAGATAAACATTCTCCCTACCCTGATTTTCAGACAGGAAACCCTTTCTCACTCAGAGAAATCCATAGGCTCAAATTAAACACATAGGACAAATGCCAGCTACACAAAAACTTTAAACAAGAGCATACAAACTTAACAGTCACAAAATATAATACATCATCATATTAATTATACAGCTGTTAGAAATCATACTGGCATTATTCTCTCTCTAAACACTTAGAAAAATCAATCACTGCTCTGGATGATAATGAGGACACACTGGCAGTCAGAGAATAACTCTTCAGGCAACTTTAACTCTCTTCTGTAGATGTCTGGTTACATAGCAAGTCTTTTAGTCTGAAAATGACATTTTCAGTACAGGGGGAGAGGAAATACATTCTAGCTGCACTAGTGCTGCTGAGAGCATGATTTCTAAAAATCCACAGGTATACCACATACAAGTGTACAAGAGAGATCAGATTATGATAATATTAATTTCTAGACCCAAATCTCATTAATCATCCAGGATCCAAAGTGTAATAACTGCATCCCAATAGAGCACTACTTACCAGTTTCTCATTTCACACTACCTACAAGTGGGGCCATGGGGAATATTGTCTTACACTGACTGTGGAAAGCATTAAGACCTGAGCATGGCAGCAAACTCCTCTTCAGAATAGAAAGGTTTAAAACAAAGAATACAAAATGGCAACCATTTACTTTAGGAGCTTAAAGTACAACGAAGAAGACACACAGAGAAAAATCTAGAAAATACAACAATAAAAAGAATCCTGCAGGGAAAAAGGGATGTCTATGAAATCAGAAAAAAACCCCCACCTTTAACAGAGGAATAGCAACAGAATCTTTTGACTAGAAAAGAAAATATTAATGCCCTGCAGAATACATTACAGATGAGAAGCTAAACTAATTTACAAGTTTCTTGGCTCTCCAGCTTTTTGTTTTCCTGAAACTCTGAAATACTTAGGAAATGCAGAGAAAGCAGAAATATTTTCATTATCTGTCCAGAAAAATTGGGGAGCTGCTAGACAGAGAGAATGATATGTTGCCTAGCAGATCATATATAAATAATTCAATTAATTCCTAAACAAAACCTAAAGCAGGTTTGTTTACTGCAGTATTCCACTGCTCAGTCTCATACAAAATACTGGAAGTTATGTGGAATTGCTCACATAGAATCTGTATCAAGGTATATGGCCCTCTGCCCTTGGATAGATTAGAGCCAGATTGGAGGACTCTGTCCAAGAGAGTGCATCATGTTTAAAAGCTTTGCTGAGTGAAGCAGAGTTTACACAAACTTTTCTGAGTATCAGCCCTGTTTCTGGGTATTTCTACCCTTCAATATGTTCAAAAAGCAGAGAAAAAAAGCAAAATGTATGCAAAATCACATCAAACTATAGGTAGGGTTTCACTGACTCAGCCCTGGCAAGCATTAGTCACTGCCCTACAAAGTGCACATAATACAAAGCGCTGCAGCTTATGGATAGGACAAAAAGGCAACAAGAGGATAAGAAGAATGATAGAAACACAGAGCTGTTTAGATTGGAAAAAAACCTCTAAGATCACAGAGTTCAACTGCGAACCCAGCAATGCCAAATCCACCACTAAATGATGTCCCTAAGTGCAACATCTACACAGCTTTTAAATACCTCCCCGGACGGTGTCTCAAACACTTCCCTGGGTAGCCTATTCCAATGCTTGACCACCCTTTCAGTGAAATTTATCCTAATATGCAGTCTAAGCCTCCCCTGGCACAACTTGAGGCCATTTCCTCTTGTCCTGCCACTTGTTTACCTGGGAGAAGATTGCTGACTCCTTTCAGGCAGTTGTACGGAGCAGTAAGGTCTCCCAGAGCCTCCTTTATTCCAAGCTAAACACCCTCAGCTCCCTCAGCTGCTCCTCATAAGATTTGTGCTCCAGACCCTTCACCAGGTCCATTGCCCTTCTCTGGACATGCTCCAGACCCTCAATGTCTCTCTTGTAGTGAGGGAACCAGAACTGGACACAGCACTCAAGGTGCGGCCTCACCAGCACCAAATACAGGGGGACAATCACACTGCCCTGGTCCTGCTGACCACACTATTGCTGATACAGGCCAGGATGCCGTTGGCCTTCTTGGTTACCTGGGTACAGCTGGCTCATGAAATAGCACACCTAGTTTGGCCAATCAAATTATCAACATCACCAGTGGAGGAAAGATAGGTATTTTGTAGGGGTACCGGCACAGTCTGTTACTTTAGAAGAGATTCATAGCACAAGCAGCTGAAGAGTCAGAGGTGATCCACCCACACAGCAGATCCTCACAGAAAGTAATTAGTTAGCTCCTGACAGGATACACCATCCAATATACTGCTTTGCAAACACTGAACTAACTCACAAAGAACTACAAGACTCCCAACATTTAGCATCAAACAGCTGACAACACAGGTGCCTTTCTATATGCTGAGGACTCATTTTTTCCATTTCTAAAATCCAGAGTGCAGCAGCCTTGCTCTCACTTTGTAGGCCAAGAGCTTCCTCTGTCAGAGGCACCCATCACTGCCTCAAGTCAATCCATCAGTGGCAGCCACCCATAAAGCAGTTGTTGCCTCCACTCCCTGTGTGCAACTCCTTCTATGTATACAGTTCAAAGAATAATTTATTTTCATGTGTCAATATTATTATTAATTATCTGTCTGGATTATCAGGGAAGATGTGTTTTATTAGGCCACACAAGTATGGACTACTGTGTGACTAAAATATAATTAATCTCCTACAACTTTGGAGAGCTCATACGTAGGGTAGTCTAATGGTAGAAAATAAACCTTACTGAAACACGGTTAAGCATATGTGAATGCTAATATTGTCAGAGAATAACAAACAGATTTTAATATTGAGAACATGACTCTAATTACTATGGTTTTGAATTTTGGTATGAATCAGAAATGTAATCCTATCCCTTCCCTTGTAGCATAAATAATTGGATTTAATTATGCAGCTTTTATTTTGAGGGATGAAGGACTGTGCTTCTTATTCATGCCCACATTTTATTTCTCAGCAATTCATTACAATTGACCTGTTTACTATGATGTCTTTTGCTTCCCCTCCAAATCCTAGAACATACTATGAACCAGTTCATTTAAAGACATGAATAGAATTGCCCTTGTCTCTGATTCTCCTGAAAAATACTTTGTTTTATTGTCTTCTGGGGAATACCTTGCTGATGAGGCCCAAGTTCTAAAATCAAGATAGCACTCCTGATATGCTGTTTAAAAAGTGTATTCCTTTCACAATTCCTCTGGCAATCAGATATATTCATTGTAAGTTGATGATATGTGCATTCTTAAATGAGAAAAATATAAAACCAAGCACTAAAACCCCAGAAAGACAAACAGAAGAGAACTGCCATTCTCTGGAGCTATCTACAGTTTATTTATAACCAAGAATCTCAACAGCTGAGTAACTGAATACTGAGGTAACATTGCATCAAGCAGTATCTTTAAAATTAGCAAGCTAGGGCTAAAATCAGTAGAAGTTGTTGGAGAGAGCAACAATGTGGTATGTATATGGTTTACTACATGGCCAAGTTAAAGGATTAATTCATGGCAGTAAGAGTTGATAGGCTTCTGTGTTTAAAGATTAAGGATGGAACATTTTGTACTACCAACAAATATAGGAGGAGAAATTGTAGGGAATATGATGGATGGCTAATATTTGAGATGTCAGCAAGACTGGTCAGGTGCTATAACCAGGTCACATTTGCTTTTGTCCTTAAAAACCGTTTTTTTGCCATTTGGATGGTATTCTGTACCTAAAATCTTTATATAATTGCTTTTAATTATATAAATTATTTAATTTAATCTGCTGTAAGGTACTGGGCAGCCGCCTGCTGTTTCAGAGGCTGGCCGGCTGCTTCAGGCACTGGAGGGCTGGCGAAGGTCCTGCAGGGGTTCGCCTAATCCACTGGTGGTCCAGGGCACCGAGGCAGGAGAGACGAGGCGGAGGGGCTTCCCAGATGGTTTATTCGGGCACCAGGGTAGTGCCAGGGAAGCACCGGCATGGTGCTTTACAGTTACATATATACCATCGCGAGGGAGCGGGGGGGGATACAAAACATCTGGTGGTGTAGGGATGCGGGGTTTGAATTTTGCAGGCTTGCAGTGGATTGGGAGATACAGAGCCTTCCCGCGGAAGAAACCAGATACCTGGGGGGGGGGGGGGGGGGGG
>VYZT01013203.1:0-14422 GCA_013400735.1 Pomatostomus ruficeps | reverse complement strand
GTCTTTGAAACCAGGACAGCTTGCTACTCCTAAAAGGTGTATTTGTCATTAGAACTTCAAATAAAACTGCCTCAGTTTTTCCCATTAGACAGCCACCCACAACTTCAGCTCCAGACAGCCTGTACCAAATGCAGCACACGTATGGAGAGGAACAGGTCTGCATCCCATCACAAAGTGTTCAATCTATCCACTTCTTTTGCACAGAAACATTTGTGACTGCAACAAATCACCTTGCTATCAAACTTCCCATGTGTGCTATATCATCACTGTACTGGATGCTTGCAAAAGGGGATGGAAATTGCTGAAACAGGAGTGTGATTTTTTTGAGGGCAGTTGTATTTTGGGAGCAGTTTTTTGCTCAGTAAATCTGTATTCTTTCAAATCCATGCTGAATTAGATCTTCATATTTAGTAGCGTGTTTAAATGCTGTATATTGTTAATATTGAAAGAGCACATTCTCAGAAAAGGGCACCCAAATGAATTTTGTCTTCTACATTTTCATGGGTTCCCTTGCTTTCCTGGCTTCCATTTATGTCATTTTTCTATTTGGATGGTGCCAGGGTAAACTGGAAACCAGTCCAGCAGTCATTTCTAGTTCAGGCACTTCACATGGTTAAGTACTGACTTTACTGAACTGAGCTCTGTTCCTCTGAAATCCTTGAGTGACAACATTAATAACACTTTTCTTTATAACCTTAGCATTTATATATGCAAGCAATGATGAAATTACAACCCCAAAGCTGGCGAGAAAAGCTGTCCTTCACAGCATATGATGAGGTGCTATTTTGAAGCTAGAAGCCAGAAAGCAGACTTTGTAGCTGTTGTTATCTTCAGACTGTTCTTCAGCTGACGCAATCTGGGCATTATAGGATGGGAGAAAGCAGTCAAAACAAAGCTAAATATGGGTGTGTTGGACTTTGTCTTCCAAGAAAATCAGGTTTTCTGTAGGGTAAGTATCTTTTTATCAGGTCCTTGGGGCCACAGCAAACCAGTACACTAAGAACACACCAGTCTTGCAGACACAACTTCCAGGATCGGTGCTCAAGCTGGAAAATCTGCTGTAGATTGAAATTTGAAGGCACAGATCACTAGCTATCTTAGAGTATATGATTTGCTAATTTTACAGGAATGAAAATCTGCCAGTAAAATAGAATAGAATATTTATGTTGCAAGAGACATATAGCTATCATCAAGTCCCAGTCCCATTGCCTGACCACTTCAGGGCGGATCAAAAGTTAAAACACATTATTAAGGACATTGTCGAAAGGCCTCCTCAACACTGAGAGTTTTGGGACATCAACCATCTCTTTATAAGCCTGTTTCAATGTTTGACTACCTTCTTGGTGAATAAACACTTCGTAGTGTCCAGACTGAACCACTCTGACACAGCTTCCCATGCATCTTGTCACCAGATCCCAGGAAGAAGAGGTCAGCATCTCCCTCTCCATATTCCCTCATTAGGAAGCTGTAATGGTCAATGAGACCACCCCTCAGCCTCCTTCTCTCCAAACAGAGTCCTCAGCTGCTCCTCACAGGACATGCCTTCCAGCCCTTTTTTTTGGCTGGCTGGTGATGCTGTGTCTGATGCAGCCCGGCATGGGGTTTGCCCTCCTGGCTGCCCGGGCACACACTGCTGACTCACACTGAGCTGCTGCCCACCAGCACCCCCAGATCCCTTCCTGCGGGGCTGCTCCACACACACTCCTCTGCCAGCTTATACTTGTGCCCAGCTTTACTGCATCCCAGGGGCAGAATATGGTGTTTGCTCTTGTTAAATTTCATGCCACCGATAATTACCCAGTGCTCCAATGTATCCAGATCCCTCCTTGAAAGTCATACAGTCATACGAGGTTCTTCAGCCTTGTGGTGACATCCCTAATTTGGGTCCCACAGATGCAACAAATTGCCATCAATAGAGGATCTGGTCTGCAAACAGGGGTTTCCATTCCACACCACAAGTCATCTCCAATACCATACCTTCCTGTTATTTTGCAAAGGACATGTAGCTTTAATGATCACAGAATCACAGCATAGTTGGGGGGCTGTCAGGCAGCTCTGCAGACTGTGCAGTCCAACACCCTGCTGAAAGAGGGGAGTTGGACTGCTAGAGCAGATTGCCCAACACTTCTGTCCAGTTGAAATTTGAATGAGGCCAGGCATGCAAACACTACAACCTTTCTCAAAACCTCTTCCAGATTTGACCACCCGTATTGTAAAAAAAAAAAACAAACAACAACAACAACAACAAAAAGAACCCAAACAAAAAGACCAGCATTTTCTTTTGTTTAAAAGGAACTTTCTGTATTTAAATATATGACCACTGTCCTTTTGCTGGGCACCACTGAGAAGACTATTATTTAATCTTCTTTACTCCTCCCTTGCCCATTGAGCTAGCCATTTTGTTTCAGAAGGCTATCAGGCTGGTCACACATGATTCCCCTTCACAAGTCCATGCTGACTACTTCAAGTCACCTTCTTGTCCTTCATACACATAGAAATTATTTCCAGGATTATGTCCTGCATCAGGTTTTCACGGGCTGAGGTGAGGCTGAGAGTCCTCTAGTGCCCTCCTCTTGCCCTTTCTGAAGACAGGAATGACACTTACTGTTTTCCAGTCCCCAGTAACCTCTCTCACTTGCCACACCCTTTCAAAGGGAATTAAGAGTGGTCTCAAAATGACATCTGCCAGCTCTCCACCGTACTTGTGAGTGCAGCCCATCAGGTCTCATGGATTTGCATATGTCTGCTTTGTTCAAACACTCCCTAAGATGATCGTCTGCACCAAGGGTAAGTCGGAATTCCTTGCTTCTGATTTTTGCACAGGTCTCAGGGCCTGGCATTCCTGAAGATGGGCCCTATCAGGAAATAACTAAGCCAAGGAACCAGTAGGTTTTGGTTTTCTTAATTCCACTTCTGGACATTTGGGCAGTGTCTCTCTTCAATTTCTTGAATTCTTCCCTTATTCCTCGTCCAAGTTTTGAGTTCTTTGTTCATCTTTGTTTGTATCCTGCCATCTGTGATTTAATTCCTGCATGTTCTTGAAGTAATCCTTGGACATCAGCCATTATAGCTCTTGTGGTTATCTTGCACATTGTTAGTCTTCATTATAGACACTAGGGATTTTTTTAATTTTAAATAAAAGTAAAAAGAGAAGATGGTCATGGCATTTGGGCACCACCAAAATTATTATGCATATCACTATTAAAATAGCAAAAAAAGTCTGCATTTCAGGGGTTTTTTATTTACATGATGCAGTCTTGATAGTTCTTAGCTTAACATTTTTACACATTTTTTAAAATTTAAAGATTGGAAGATTTCGCCTTGTAAGTTTGTGCAGTATTTTGAACCTTGTAAAGTCACCATTTAGTAGTAAAATACATTAGTCAAGCAATAAATAAATAAAAAGTTTCCTTTGTAAGTCCTGGTTTTCCCCAAGGCTCAGTCTTGGGGCCACCCCTGTTTAGTATCTTCACCAACAACATGGGTGAGAGGATTGAGTGTACCCTCACAAGTTCACAAGTGACACCAAGCTGAGTGGGAGAGTTGATCTGCTGGAGGGCAGGAAGGCTCTGCAGAGGGACCTGGATAGGCTGCAATGGTGGGCTGAGGTCAATTGTACGAAATTCAACAAAGTGAAGTGCCGGCTCCTGCCCTTGGGTCACAACAACCCCATGCAGCGTTACAGGCTCAGGGCAGAGAGGGTGGAAAGCTGCCCAGCTAGAAAGGACCTGGGGGTGCTGGTCAGCAGTGGCTGAACATGAGCCAGCTGTGTGCCCAGGTGGCCAAGAAGGCCAATGGCATCCTGGCCTGAATCAGCAATAGTGTGGCCAGCAGGACCAGAGCAGTGATTGTCACCCTGTACTCAGCACCGGTGGGGCCACACTTCGAGTGCTGTGTCCAGTTCTGGGCCACTCACTTCAGAAGGTCACTAAGGAGCTGGAGGGAGTCCAGAGATGTCCAACGGAGCTGGGGAAGGCTCTGCAGCACAAGTCTGAGGGGCAACAGCTGATGGACCTGGAGGTGTTTAGCCTGGAGAAAAGAGGTTTGGGGGAGACCTTATCACCCCAACTCAGAATATTCTGTGATCTGGAATGAAATGAAATTAAATGTTTTAACTCTCTACAGCTACCTGAAAGGAGGGTGTAGCCAGGTGGGGGTTGGTTTCTTCTCCCAGGTAACAAGTGGTTCAACAAGAGGAAGGTACCTCAAGTTGCACCAGTGGAAGTTTAGATTGAATATTAGAAAAGATTTCTTCACTGAAAATGTTGTCAAGCATTGCAATGGGCTGCCCAAGAAAGTGTTGACTTACCATACCTGGAAGTGTTTAAAAGATGTGTGGATATTGCATTTGAGGACATGGTTTAGCAGTGAACATGGTCGTTTTGCTAAATTGACAGTTGATAGTCTTAGAGTTCTTTTCCAACTTTAACAATTTTATGGTTCTGTGATTAATTATGTAGTATCTAATAAAAGAACAAGAAATGGAAAGATAGATGAAGTTTTCATGTCACTCCTGATTGAATTTAAATACTAGGACACTGTGATATTGAAAAAAATTATAAACAAGGGAACATAATGTGTGGAATTTTCTATTTAAACCAATATTTAATGATGTAACTATATTTTTGAGGTATCTTTAAGTATCAATTTACATTTTAATTTTTTGTACTATTACTACAACTCACACATTGAATTTATATTATTGTCTTTGGAAGTATCATTTTGAAGAACATCTGAAGAACAACAAAATCTTTAAGAGAAGCCTAAATTTTACATAAAGGAGCCAATTATCTAACAATTAAATAGCATTAGGATTTGCTAACTTCTGTGCTTCCATGAGCTCAGAAATACCATGGAAAAATCTGCTCTTGCATAAGCGTATTACTCATTCTGGCCACCTGCTTTAAAGATCCTTTGCCAAATCTCTTTATGGTTGGTTTTGAGCCCTGAAATGAGCAGGAATTAAGAAGCATCACTTCTTCAAAGGATTTTCTTTAAAGGTGGGGAAAAGAGTGTTTGTAACTGCGTCTCTTGATTTTCCCTGTTTAATAGCACTTACTACTTGTAGCTCCCTTTTCATTCATTCGTACAATACATATTTAGAATTTCTTAAACTCAGGCCATCTTTACTTAGTCTCTTACAGAAGGGAAAAAAAACCCCAACTATTTGAACACTCTCCAGACACCCAGATTTGTAGTCATTGACCACACTAAAATGATTTATAAGTTTTTCATGTTATGATGGTAATACCTTTCCCAATTGATTTATCTCAAGTGTTTAATCTTTTTACCAGACAGGAACATAGCTGTGTTTCATGACACAGGTAAGTCTAGCTCTAAAAATCTTTGGAAAAGATAATAAAGAGTGTATTTACTCTTTTGTGCCTAATCTCTGTGTCTATGACAGGAAGAGAGATCCATTTTCAGTGCTTGCACACCACCTTTAACCCATTGGCTGGGTTCCTGCTCCTATGATGAGGACAGAAAAATGATTGAGTTACAATCTACTGTTCTGCTCAGAAAAAGAAACTTCAGTGCTACCCGTTCCTCTTCTTGTGAAAGTCAGAATTATTTTATCAAGAGCTGCAGTGACAGCAGTACTTTGCCCCTTGCAAAGAAATATACTGCAAAGCAAGGAGGAAATCTAATCATGGAAAAGAATCAAAGAGTGAACACATAACGACCAATCCTCCAATTACTTAATCAGCACACAATATACCATATGGGGAGTCCCCTGCCCTTTCCAGTACAGTACATTAATAAATAGCCTCCTTTGAACAAACACAACTAAGATGCACTCCAAAAGCACTCCAAGACTAAGTGGGTCTTGTTAATGAAAGAGAACGTAGTATAACATGTGCTTGAGGAGGTTATCTTTGCTTCCTAACAGTGGCTGTCTGGTTCACCTGGATGTGCGTATATTTTAAATGTCATTGGTAAAAGAAAATTGATTAAATATAATGTTATAGGAAACAGGAGGCTGCAGCACAGAGGTCTACAGTAAAACAACAGATGGCACAGGTTAAATCTATTTATTAGCAGTCACTTGGCAAAGAGACTGGAAAAGAGCAAGAAAAGAGACAAACAGATGCCAGGTGTAATAGAATAACACTTGATATAATAGTTCCACTAAAATATGCTTCATTTTCTTGTCTCTCTTAGCCTTCCACCATAAATGTTTTAAATCTACTGTTTCTGATTAGGAATTTTTAAAAATAGGCACAATGCTTACTCTAGGTTATGCTGAATAGCTGGTTTTCTACTGCTGAAAAACAGGAACAGTTTTATTACTTCAGTGGAAAATGAGGGACAAGAAGCAGTGCAAAGTCATCAAACCATGATGGAGAGCTGTTTTGCCATGGCAAAGCTGGGTAGCTTAACTGCTTCTCTGTCTGTCGACTGCTTTCACACTAAACTCCCTTCCCTCTTTCATTATTGTAACGCTGCACTGTAGTTCTTTCAGAATTAGGATTCCATTTTTCACAGGCATTATTCTAGTTTTCTCTGTGAAATTCCTGAGGGGATTTAAAAAAATGTTTTTCGTGTTTTAACTTTGGTTTTAACCTCAAACTCCTGTGAGCAACACAATGGTCTGTCTATGTGTTCTGAAGATAATTATTGTTCCCTTTAGAGTTGTCTAAAATGAGAGTGCATTTTTTTCAGGCAATAAGGCTGTTAATTCTGATGTTAACAATATGGTGATTATCTCACTGGTTTTTTCCCTCATCTTCTTTCAAAGGTTTGGAGTTCAAGGGAAACAAGCTAGCTTGGTCACTGTTGAATCAATCTCACCGCATATCCTTTCATAAGTGTAACTTTAATTCTGAGTGATACTGATTATAGCAACTGTATCCCGGCCGTGGTGAGAGTGAGTTACTATTTCATGTGCTATCCCACTCCCTTATTGTTTCCAGGTAATGTGACCTCTTTCACGTGGAGCCTTTTCAGGCAGCACCTTGTTAGTGCATAGTAAGAGCTGAAAAAACCTACAAAAGTCTCAGATGACCTCTTTTGCATTGTAAAAAAGATATGTGCATTGATAAATACACTGGGATGTGTTATTATCCATTATTCAGTTCTACAATTAGGGAACATCTGTCATAGGGAAGATGAGATGCCTATTTACTTACCATCTGTATTAATGTTGATTTCTAGCAGGCAACAGCACGCCACTTTCACCTGTTTAAAGGTGGCAAATGTGAAGCAAAAATAAATTTAACTAGTATTAAGAGATTCCGATTTAAATGTTACCTTTAAAGATTGTGTATGTACACTTTTTCCTAAAGCATCATTTACATGAGGTTTCCTTATGGACTTTAAACAAGACTAACAGGGATTGTGAAAGGTCAGTTTATTTTAAGTTTACAGAATAACAAGGTCAAGAGGTATAACACTGCAGGTGAGTATAGCCAGATAAAAATCATTTTGTTTTGTCCATCTGATATTTATTATCCAGTAGAGCTGAATCAAGCTGGTTTTAAAATATAAATAGACGAAAAAGAAAAATTAAAAAAAAAATACAAACAACAACCTCTTTTGTAAGCTGCAGTTATGAAAGCCTGATAATGTTTGTTTGACCTCTGTTGGTTGTTGATTGGTTCTATGTTTTTGGCCTCCAGATTTGACACTTTTCCATTCTAATGTACAGACTAGAGATTTGAAAGAAACATGCAAACATGTCAGGTTTACAGATCAGCAGTAACTTGCAAAGAAATGAAATGTTGAACAAAATAAAGAGGAATAGATTACTTGTTAAGAACAGCAATTTGAACCTCCAGAAAATCACAGCTAAGACTGAAAATAAAACAAATTGCTCAGGTGAAAATACTAATTAATAAAGATTAGTTAAACTAGTCTTCATAGAAAAAAGAAAGATAATGCACAAATTTGTGGATTATTTTTCTTTAATGTGTGCAGTAGTGTGTTTTTTTAGCATTGAATGAACTTCTGGATGGTTTACTAAAAGCAACGTAACCTTTACATACCAAGTAGTATCTTCATCAAGGCATTGAACTTTTGACCCATATATGTCAAAGTAACCCAGAATGCTTTTCAAAAAGAAATAGGCAGAGAAGAAAATAAAGTCTTATTAGAGACCATTAAGGAAGAAAAGAGAAAGACATCTAAATGAATATGTTTTAAATACAAATAAAATTATTCATTCATTTATGCAGCCAGTACCCATAAATTGCCAGTCCAAAATTTTCAATGTACTCGCAGACAAGTAATAGTATGCAACGAAACACTAAAGCACAAAATTCTTAGCATAATCAGCATCTTAAAATTACATTGTAAATAGATAAACTGGAATATTTCAGTGCGAACTGATGACTTTGGCACACCTGAGGATATTTACTGTTCTGAGTTTGAGGTAAAATGGGCACTGGTCATTAAAAGCAGGACAGGGTGACAGAGTATTTGTTGCTATTCCAGCTCATAAAATGTACTGACTTGAGGCTGCGCTGCGCTTTGGCTGGAGAGTCCAGGGGTCCGGCTGTGCCACAGAGAGCGACTCTCTCACTCAAAGGCAAGCCCCCCCACCTGAGGGGACAGTCTCCTAGCTGCAGATGTGGAAAGCGCNCTAAGAAGATACATATTCATAAACTTATGCATAAAACAGGGCGGGGAAAACGGTAACCTATCAACTTGGAATATACAAACAGGGGGAACACAGGAATTGGGGCTCTCGCTATAACCCAGGGGGAGTGCTATTAGACTTGGGGGTCTGACAGCCAGGGCTCTGATGTTGTTTCCTTTGGGGCTGTGGTGGCTGTACACACACACACCACAACACTGACTGAAGCTGGCAACACAGGACTGTATTTATGCCATCCTCTCATAGGAGAAAACATGTCTTTATTTTCCTTTCCTATTTCTGCTCCCACTCCACCCTGTCTGTAGGATCTGTAGAATGCATGCAGCCTGGCAGCGAGACATAAAAATGTGCTTTAAGGAAGGGCAGGAATCTCTGTCTATGACTTTGGCTGGACAGACTGCAGAATGCTGCAACTCAACATAGGTAAGCATTCCTTTTTTCATCAGATAAAATATTTTTTGGATCAGACTTAAAATAAGTTGATACTGCACTTTAAAGAACAAGTAGCAATAACTGCTGTCTTCAGACCTACAGTTGTATTTGACATGTCAAGGTTCCTCTGGATGGCATCTCTTCCTTCTGGGGTGTCAACCACAGCACACAACTTCGTGACATTGGCAGCCTTGCTGGAGATGCACTCAATCCCACTGTCCATATCTCTGACAAAGATATTAAACAGTCTCTGGCTTAGAGAAAAGGGTGTCATACGGGATGGTGCCAAATACTTTGCACACATCAATTCTCTTCCCTTACCCACCACAGCAACACTGGCAGCTTTATACCAGTAGGTAACCAGAAATCATCTACAACTTGACTTCTGCAAAATAAAATTCACAAAGTTTCCCAAATGTTTTCATGTGGGAGATTCAGGACAGGCAAATAGGAGTTTCATTCTGACTGGTTGTGCTGATTACAGTCTGGGCAAGGGGTCCTAGGAAGAGATGGCTCTTAGCAGTAATGTTTACAGGTGGTCTGGGTATCCTTCTAAGAGGAGGAAGAGCCAACAGGGCAACTGGCACCACATGGACCCTGACTTCTCCATCAGCAACTAGAGATTTGGTCACCAGCAAGGGTCATTTCACAGTGCTGAGAAAATACTGAGAACACAAAATATTGATCAGGAAAGTAGGTTTTGAACGTGCTGCTAGTGAAGCTGCACAAGAACAAAATATACCCAGCAGAAAAAGAGAGTGGGTTTCTACTGCCTAAACAAGCAAAGAGGAGATCATGTTCTACCATGCTGCTAATCCTCTATAGATGACTCTTGCACCTTACTGAATAATTATTTTACAAGTGATTTTACAAAGCAGACTGTTCCCATTTATAGAATTCTTACCCTTGAAAGATCCTTACTTTTCTGTTTGCAATTAGCATTGCTAATGTTGTTTTGCTAGGTTCTTTTATTCTTATTTTCTTTCTGTCCTTGTATTTTTTGTATCTTTTCTTTTTGGATCTCAATGTTTTTCATCTCTTTTTTCTGGGATTGAGAATTTCTTTATGACTTTTGCCAATCTTTTCTAATTAATTTTCCATTTGAGGTATGTCCTCTGGATGTATTCTGTTCTAAGAGAAAACTTACATTCTCATCATTTTACATGTACTTCCATTCTTTTTATCCCCATGAATTCTCCTTCTAATAAGGCTTGAAAAACTGTTGCTCTGTTTACTGCTAGGCCTCCTGTGTAGCAAGCATTGCCTGCTTGCACTGAAGCAAGTTCAGGATAAGCCACTTAAGAAGATGCTTAGAACTTATATCTACTCCATAAGACTCTATTTATCTGTACTCTAGCAGACAGACCACACTTGTAAATTGGTGTAACTATGTGGCAGCACAATGTCCAGACTATAATCTGACACTACATGTCAGTCGTGTTGTAATCCCTCTCATGTGATACAGAACTAGAATGACATCAACTGGGGCCCTGAACAACAAGAAGCTTTTGAAAAAATTAAACATTGTTCATGCAGTAGCCCTTGGGCCAGTCAGGACAGGGCAAGATGTGACGAACATGCCCTACACTGTAGCTACAGAGAATGGTTCTTCCTGGAGCCTCTGACAGAAAGTACTCAGGGAGTCTCAAGGATGACCCCTGGGGTTCTGGAGCTGGGGACACAAAGGATCCAAGGCCAGCTACACCCCAACTGAAGAACAGATACTGGCAACCGATGAAGAGGTTCAAGGTGCTTCAGACATGATTGGCAATGAAGCACAGCTCCTACTGGCAGCCTGACTGCCAGTGTTGGACTGGATGCTCAAAGAGAAAGTCCGCTCTACGCATCATGACACTGATGCTATGGGGGGTAAGTGCATCACTCTGATCACACAGCGAGCTCGCAAAGGGAAACCCCAAACACCCAGGCATCTTAGAAGTCATCACTAACTGGCCCAAAGGTAAAAATTTTGTAATATCATCTGAAAGGTGAGGAGGACAAGAAGGTGACACATGCAAAGGAGGCCACAATATATAATCAACTACCTGAAAATGAAAAGCAGTACACTCTCCTCACTGACAGTTCCTGCCATATCATAGAGATAAATGGAAAATGGAAAGCAGCTTTATGGAGCCCTGTGCAGAGAGTCGCAGAAGCTGTTGAGTGACAAGGTGGATCAAGCCAGGCTGCAGATCTGAAAGCTGTTCAGCTGCCTTTAGATATCACTGAATGAGATAAGTAGCCAGTGTTCTACCTCCACGCTGACTTGTGAGTGGTGGCAAATGCTCTGTGGAGGTGGCTGGAATGATGGAAAAGACCAATTGGCAGTGCAGAGGCAAACCCATCTGAGCTGCTGAACTGTGGTAAGAGGTCACTGCCCAGGTAGAGAAGGGGGCTGCAAAAGTACATCATGAGATGCACACGTGCCCGAGTTGGGCTACTGAAGAACACTACAACAATGGATGGGTGGATCGAGCTGCCAAGGTTAAATTGTCTCAGGAGGATCTGGACTGGCAACCTAAAGGGTGAATTATTTCTGACTTGGTGGTCCCATGACACCTCTGGTCATCACGGAAGAGATCCAACACCCAGAAGGGCTCGTGATTGAGGGATAGGCTTACCCATGGACTCTATACCCCAGGTTATCCATAACTATGAAATATGTACTGTGATCAAGTAGGTCAAGTAAAGCCTCTGTGGTATGCTGGATGATGGTAAAAATATGAATAAGGGGAGGCCTGGCAGACTGGTTACATCACACTCCTGCAGGCCTGCCAAGGCAAGTGCTGCGTGGTCTTGTAAACAACCACCGGATGGCTGGTCATTCCTGCAGCAAGAAGGAATAACAAAAGAAACAGGTAGACTGATCAGACCAACACATGGCTCCAAATCTGATGTAACTGGAAAAATTTTGAGCTTTTTGACTGTGGGATGGTGTATATAACACCTGATCTACCATCATCTGATAGGATGCACCTTTCTCAGAGAGGGAAAAGGGTTCTAGCACAGGAGGTAGCAGCACTCATTGGTAGAACTTTAAACAAGATTTGAAGAGGGGAAGGCACTAAACCAGGCTTGCTGGTGGTAAGGAATGGGATGGCATGCCAAAACTTGAGGAACTGAGTGCTAGAGGCATCCTTCTGTCTGCTCCAGGAGGCTTTAACTACAATGAACCACACCTGAAATGTTTCTACACAAACATGTGGAGCATGAAGAGTGAGCAAAAGGAACTCAAAGCCTTGGTCCAGCCTCAGAGCTATGACATCACTGGCACAAGTGAATCCTAGTGAGTCCTGTGAGTGTTGTGCCATGTTGGATGGTTACAGGATCTTTAGGAGGGCAAGTGATGTAGGTGGGTGACGTATGTAATGGAAGACTGGAATGTATAGAGCTTGCAGCTGGCACTGGCACAGCTGAGAGCCTTTGGGAAAGAATTAAGGGACAAACAAATAATATGGGTGTCAGTGTGAGAATCTGCTATAGACCTCCTAACCAGGATGATAATGCCAATGAATTCTTCTTCTTCGAGGAACTAACAGACACCTGTAAATCAACTGTCCTTGTCACAGGAGGGGACTTCAACTTGCCAGATGTTGACTGGGAAAACCACACAGATGGCACAAACACGTCCAGGAGATTCCTAAAACACCTGAATGATTGTTATAGAACAGAATAGAATTGAATAGAATTGAATAGAAAAGAGAGTAACAGACAAAAGGCCTTAAACAGAGTTACTTACTAGACAGAATAAACTAAAAAGAACTACTAGTAGATTACACAAAACAGTGCATTAAATAAAGGTACCTATGTTACAGCTAGCAAAGAAATAGTATAAATTAGGAGTCAATGTAACTTACCATGGAATTGCCAATAGTGAACACAGAGTCCTTTCTCTCAGCCCCCAGGAGAATAATCACAAAATAGATGTCCTGACTTTGGGGAGAAAACACCACAAATTTCAGGGAATGTGCAGAAGGCTTCTGCTTTGTGAAAGTATGGTGTAGCTTTTATAGTTTGTGAAGTGTCTGTCAGTCAGAAATTCGAGCTTATCTTTCCACATCTGCTTCCACAGCAAGATGTTTACTGTCAGCTGAAAGCATCAATCCCATGGCACTGAAATAACTCACTACAAGGCAAACTGTCGTGATCGAGTTACTTCACCAAGGCTCATCTTATGTGAGAGCATATGATGCCCTGAGTTACTGCACCAGCTAACAGAAAACAGATAAGCTCTCCTGTGGAGGTGCAGAAGTCCTGCTACGATGATAACTTCATGATACAGGTACTAAGGGAGCTGATTAGGAAAGATGCCCTTCTTGATATGTTGCTTGTTAACAGAGAAGGTCTCATGAGTGCAACAGTGATTAGTTCTGTGTTGGCCACAGTGACCATGAAGCGGTCAAGTTTAAAATCTCTGTTGTCAATTGGAAGTGTCAGCAAAACTTCAAGTCCAGACAGGGGTGGAGTAGATTTCAGGCTGCTCAGAGTAAGACTGAGAAAGGTCCTGTGGGGAAAATGTTTTTGAAGGTGCTGTGGTCTATCAATGCTGGTCACCTTTTACGCATCTCCTCTGACAGGCACAGGAGTTGACCAAAGGAAGCCAGTTGATGTGATGTTTTTGAATTTCAGTAAAGCCTTCAAAACTGCCTCTCACAAGATCCTTCTGAACAAAATGTCCAGCCCACAGCTGGATAAACACATCACGGGATGGGTGAGCAACTGGCTCATGGGTCAGGCACAAGGGGGTACAGTGAACGGGGTGACATCAGACTGGGGACCTGTCACTGGTGGGGTTCCTTAGGGCCCCATCCTCAGCCCTCTGCTCTTCAACATCTTCATAAATGACCTGGACACAGAACTGGAAGGGATACTGAGCAAGTTCACAGAGGATATAAAACTGGGAGGAGCTGTTGACTCCCCTGAAGGCAGAGAGGGCCTGCAGAGAGACCTTGACAAATTGGAAGGCTGGAAAATCACCAACCATAGGAAGTTTGAAAAGGGAAGGTGCTGGATTGCTGGATTCTGCACCTGGGATGGGGCAACCCTGGATGTGTAGACAGACTGGAGAATGATATGCTGGAAAGCAGTGCCATGGAAAGGGACCAGGGGATCCTGGCAAGTTGAACATGTGTCAGCACTGCCCTGGCAGCCAGGAGGGCCAAGCGTGTCCTGGGGGACATCAGGCACAGCATCCCCAGCCGGGCAAGGGAGGGGATTGTCCCACTCTGCTCTGCACTGGGGCAGCCTCACCTCAAGTGCTGGGGCAGCTTTGGGTGCCACAATGTAAGAAAGACATTAAACTGTTAGAGAGTGTCCAAAGGAGGGCAACAAAGACGGTGAAGGGCCTTGAGGAGAAACTGTATGAAGAGGAGCTTAGGTCACTTGATCTGTTCA
>VYZT01013202.1:0-19413 GCA_013400735.1 Pomatostomus ruficeps | reverse complement strand
TTATTATTATTATTATTGGCTAAACTTTCTTTTTCATTAAAAAAAACATGCTGCAAGGAAATACCAATGATCTTCACTAAAATTGCTAAAAAGATTTATTCATAACCCAGGGGAACTTACAATTCAGTTGTGTTCCAATTCCTGCAAGCAAGTTGTAAAAAGAGTTTTTCTTTTATCCTATGCTCATCACCAGGGTTTCTTAGTGAGTCCACTGTGGCATTTATGGTAATAAAACTTGCTCGGGCTTTACAAAATATTTATAAGGTGGCTCCTGTTGGGGGTTTTTCTGGTATTATAAAGTGCCTTAATTTCTAGGTTAGGTAATATGACAAACAACTTGCCAGCAGTTGCACTGCTGGAACAGTTTGCAGAGGCAATTGATAAAAGCAGAAAGAGAAAAGCAGAGGAACACTTATGCAGTACAATAAGTTTAATTTCTTTTCTATTCAGCAGGTTGTTTTCAACCATAATTTTGACCTGTTGTCTTTTTTAGAACCTACTGCAGCCTTCATTTTATTGCTAAATACAGCACATTAATACAAAAGAGGACAAATATATGTGTGTGTGTGTACACAAATCAGAATTGTAGCAATGTGATGATTGATTGAAAGAAGATTCATTAAACTATGGATATAAATTGGTTGGTGTTTGACAGTTAAGTTATTATTTTTACTAAGTTTTCTAAGTTTCTTATCAAATAAATCTACTAGTGATAAACCAAACACCTTGTTTCATAAATATTGGGTAGACTGATTTGTACTGGGGACTGTTTCCAATATGATTTACAGTTAGTCTTATAGTACATTCTGCAGACATTTTGAAACTCTGAAACTCATGATGTAGTCACAGTATCTGCATAAGGCTTGAAATACTTCCCAGAGAAAAAATCATATGTTTATTGAGTAAGGATTTCTAAGATCTAAACCCTTCCATGTGGTTCAAATATGATTCCCCTTGCATGTCTACAAATTAGTTCAAGCATATGGCTATTGAAGTACATAAAATGCATATGGCACTGACCAATAATTACAAAATCAGATGCATTGCCATCATGCTATGTATTTCAATTTTTTAATTTATTTAAAAAAACAAGACACTTTGTATATTCCAGAGATATTCTATAGATTAGAGAATGACTTATCACATTACTGTGACAAAAGCTGACATAATGTACTGCCAAAACCTAACAAATATATTTGCATGCTGGTGAATTGGTATCATGAAATTTCTAAATTTTTCAGCACAGCATTTTTCCTCCTCTACTTCTTGTCTGCAACTTTTTATCAATATCTATTTGATTCTGTCTATATGCTTGACACCTTTTCTTAATTTTTTTTCTTCCCAGTTGACAAAAATTCTACGTCTTTGAGCAAAAACAGAACTTGAATGTTTTATTTGTGATTCCTGGTGGCAACACTGTTTTGAGGCAATTTCAACAACTACAACTGTAATTTGTCCTTAGCAAAACAGGGACATTACTTGGGGAATTCTCTGGAAAGAAACCAGGCATTCTCAGGTTGACATTCTGTTTTTGGAGTGTTTCATATTTCTCAGATGTCCATTTACCAAGCCCAGAAAAACACTCTATGGCAGATCAGTGCATCATTAGTCAGCTTTGTGACTTACGGTAGCAATTACTTTTTTCATGATGGGCCAATAGTCACAAATTTAAAGTCTATAAATCTTATATAGCCATATGATTTGAAGTTAATTACTTTGATATGGAGGAACCAGATTGGATCAAACCATTTGTTTTTGAGCTTTTTCCTGATGAAGCTTTTCTGCTCTGGCAAAGCTAGAACAAGTGCACACATGTTGATTTTGAAGTTATTTTCAGTATGAAGTTTTCTGAGATTCAGCATGGACACTCTGATGAGTGAATTGTAAAGTAGAAAAAGGGAAGGATGTGAAACCTGCCCATTTCAACTGAGAATGAATTACTTCAGTACAAGTATATTTTTCACAGGTTTCAGTGGGGGGTTTTTGTAGTCCAGAGTAAAAATCTACTTCAAAACTTCTGATGCTCACCGTAAAAACTGCCACAAACGAACAGAAATTATTATAAAGAGTGGAACAAATCAAATATATATTTTTCAAATTAAGTATTTATTTATTTCCTTTTTCGAGGAATCTGATCAGAATAAACTATTTTTTACTCTTTCTAAACTGTGATACTCACACATGCTACAAATTTTTTGTGTGGATCTGCTTGGTGGATCTGGTAAATTAAAATAAAGAAAATTGGAACCATCTATGATTTGCAGATCGTATAGAGTGTTTCTTTTTTAATTGTATACACTTGCATTCTTATGTGTGTACCAGCTGAAAAGAAACATATTTACTTCCAGAGTCTGAAATTATCTTTCACATATGTTATTGGTAAATAACACATTGCACTGAAAGGCAGATAGATGATTGTGAAGATGCAGTCTTTGTTTTAAAAGTATATTGTATTAGACATAATCACAACAGCAAATAATTTAGCCTTTTCACAAGCTGCAAAATTTGTACAATAGAATGATAGATGTAAACTCTACTAGTGAATAGGCTGGGGGTCCACAAAAATTTGGGAAGGGACATGGAGAGGACACCTGACCCCAAATGACCAAAAGAATATTCCATGACATATTGTATCATGCTCAGCATATAAACTTGGGGAAAGAAGGAGGAAGGAAAGGGGGACATTTGGAGTGATGGTATTTTTCCACCCGAGTAACCTGTTGTATCCTGGCTGTTCTGGAGATGGCTGAACACCAGCCTGCCCATGGAAAGTGGTGAATGAATTCCATGTTCTGCTTTGCTTGCACATATGGCTTTTGATTTACCTATTGCACTTCCTTTACCTTAAATAATGAGTTTTATAACTTCTACCCTTCCCATTCTCTTGCCCATCTCACCAGAGGAGAGGGAACAAGCAGCTTAGTTACTGACTGGGGTTAAACCACAAATTTTTTTAGGGGGAAACAAAATCTTAAAATGGATCTTCTCTAACTTTCTGAGAGAAACTGCTTTTATATTTCTACCATAACAGATAGGAAAATAGTTGAAAAACCTCGTGGTATTAGAATACTATTAGCACTTCAATTTGTATGACGATTTAGAGGTCTATTCCTGTTTGAAAAAGTGCTGGTTCATGGAGACTGGAAACAAAACCATGGCATAAAAGAATAAAAACTCTCTGGGCTAAGCCTAATATCTCCTATAAATATCTGTGCAGAAAAAATTGAGCTAAAGAAGGGAAGAATATACTGTTGGACAAGTAAATATGAACTGTCAATACTGGTTTTGCTTTATTTCAAGTCAAAATATTTTAAAGTGAAATCTAAGATTTATTTTTCAATTTAGTGCATGGTTTTAATCTCTGTTAATTCAGCAAAGCTGCAAGTGTTTTCATTATTCAATTACACTGAGAAAATCCTTAGTTAATAAAAGTTTAATAATATTTAAGCTTCCCAAGACCATTAAATCTCAAACTCCTAATGCTATCAAATGCGCATGTCATTGGAAGAAATTCAGAATTTAATCTTGAGGCATTCTGCAATTATAATGAATAAAAATATCTGCAATAATTCAGAATAATGTACAGAATATTCTGAGTGAGAATGAGCAAACTTTATCTTCATTTACACTTTCATATTTCTTTCAATATTGGAAACCTCCTGAATTATAATAAATAATTCTTGGGCACATATTTTTGGTATCTAGTGAATGTTCATAGTTATACTGCTATACAGACATTCTATTTATGTTAAATATCTTTATCTTGAAGTAAAATCAGTGAACAGTTGCTATCCCTAGCACTGACCAGTCCTTCTCTAGCTGAGCTAAATTTAAGAACTGTTGTTCCATGAAGTCTGAATCTAGACTGACCCCCACTAACCTCAGTAAATGACCAGATGTCTTTAATTAGCAAATACGTATGCAGATTTAATAATTTAAGAGGGAATAAAAAACAATGCAAGGCCTTTGGTGATTGTATATTAAAAGTCAACACATTCCTTGACACCATGAGAGTTTTATGACATTGATTTAACAGAAAAAATTGTCTTCTTTCCTATAATTTGGAGAATGTATTTCAGTGCAATCATCAAAACACCAACGCCACTATTTAAAATACTTTTTAATGTACCAATTAAGATCAGTGGAATTACATAAAGTTTGGGATTCATGTAAATATTTTTTTATAAGATCAAATTTATAAAATTTATTACTTGCCTTTCTTTTTTACATATTAAATGTGTCTAATGTCATCCTCACTGCGTAGTATCAATTGATTTCTTCATTCCCACTGTTAAAAGTAGGAAGGAATGAAAGAGTGAGTTAATGTTGCTATTTTTTAATATATAAATATACATTTTTATGTAAATAAATAATCACCTAAATTCCAAGACGATGAATTCTGTTACTTTAAAATGTCTTAAATTTTTATATCTACAGATGTACAGTAAAATTTCATTTGTAAGCATTAAGAAATTCAATTATCAACAGATTATTAAACCTGATGATGATTTAAAGTCTCATCCAAACCCTTGAGCAACTTGATCAATTAGGCTGAACACACATTGATGAGGTGAAACTGTTTTACACAAATTACTTCATCACGGAATGTTCAAGATTGATCATTGCAAATTTAAATAAGCCTGAGACAAATATTTTCTCCTAATCTCAATATTTTCTTGCTGATTTACTTTTGCCAGATTTTGTTTAACCTTGGTGTGATGCCACTCTGATGGGCTCAACTTTTCCTATACTCTACACATAGAGTTAAGGTGTGAAATCAAGAATTATTGTTTACTTTATGGAGTGGACTTTGCCTCGTTTTCTAAGTGTATAAGTACATTTTTTTTTATTTAGTCTTAAGTGACAAGCCTATGAGCTTTTTTATTATAATAATAATGTTACAGCATTGAATTATAATTATGTTATATAATGATATCATAGAATTGCAATCTATAGTAATACAAAATGTGTTATTGCAAATTTCTGGTGAGTGTGAAATAAGAATATCAAAATGTGTATATTTTTATTTTCATATTGGATGTTTTAGCATTAGTTCCATAACATTTGATGCTCATTTTGCAGTAATTAAGGAATCTGTGGTGGTTTTCTGGGTGTTTCATTACTGGCTTTGACAGTCAGTGCAAGACTGATATTAGTTAATGAGTCTGATAGGTCTCTGTCTTGAAATGCATTTCAAAACTGTTACACTGAAAAGGAGATAATTATAATAATGGGTCTAGAAAAACAATACACCTTATACTGCCTTTCTCTTTTATTGATTTTAATATAGTCTATAACAATTTGATTATACATGTTTATTAGCTTTTATTATAATTATATTTTTCAGTATAGTTCTTGCTCAGTTTGAGCTGGTGAAGTTTTACTTTAAGAAACTGTAATTCTTTTACTTTAAGAAACTGTAATTCTGCAATCAGCTGGTTCAAACATGTACCGCTATAATTGGTATAAAATCATAATTTTTGAAAGCAATTGCAAATCTTTGAGTTTATCTGTAGCACTGGGTCAGGCCAGCTAGGCTGAGGAGCCCAAAGGAGAGCCAAATAAAGGACCACACAGAGACAGCAGACGGAGAGGGCAGAAAGAGAGCGAGGGCAGAACCCTCTGCCTTTATTTATATGTTTTTACAAATCACCGTGGATTGGAGGTAGAAATCACCACCTCTTAATTCCACTGGTCAAAGCATCTATCTATCATATTTCTCCACCCAGTATACTGGAATTATAAACACACATACAGTTAGGAAAAACATAGGAAAAACTATGGCCATGTTTACAGAAGAAGTGTGAGAAAGTATTACAGAAAGAAAAAACACTGAGAAACTGCAAAACTCAGGGCAACATTTATCTAAATAAATTATTAAAATAAATTTCTCTTTTGAAGTCCTTTAAAGCTGTTGCAACTACTCAAGTGAGAATACATTATTTTTTTGGATGCGGATGACTGATCAAACCCTATTTGTCATTTAGTTCAAAATAATTCTCTGGCAATTCTGAACACCTGAATTTCAAACAGTAATTTTGTCACCGTCAACTTATGGCATTTATCTGTCCAACCTCTTCACTAGATCTCTTAAAAATTTAAGACACAGAATCAGTGCAATTAGGGAACCTTGTAGCACTCCTCTGTTTTGGGATTTCACTGCAAGGAAAATGAAGTGATAGTTTTGGGGGATTTGTTTGAGTTTTTTGTTGGGTTTTGTTTGGGGTTTTTGCTTACTTTAACTTGGGCTTTATTTGCTTGATGATTTGGTGCATTTTTTTCATTTATGTCCTTTCACATTCATTTGCATCCTTTCATAATCCTTGGTTTATATCTTATATGCTTTTTTCATTATATTCTATTTAATAGCTCTTTGTAAATATATTGCAAAAAGCTAGATAAATTAGGTTAATTTAAAGTGCTGTCTCCCTCATAGAAGTATTTGCAGAACTGTTATAGATTAGCTGTTACTGACTGGAATTATTTCGTTTATACTTTGACAGGCCTCCTAGTGTTCAGTTTTCTATAATTTCTGTGATTTGACAGAAACCAATATAGTACTGAACATAACATTAAGGAAATTTACTTCTGTATATATTTTGCTTATATCTAGGCCTGATTTGAATTAATGGTGCAGTCCTAACCACAGTCCAATTTTGCATGTTTTTTCACACACACATGGGTGAACACACCCCCAAAAATTATACCTATCAGAACCTGAAATATTTAATTAAAATATTGCCTTGAACAGGGATTCATTTCAATTCATTTCAACATAGCTGTGAGAAAGCAGTGAGCAACCTTGAGAGGGTTAATACTATAGCTCTTTTTTCAGATAAGGCACGTTTTAGATGGATGTGTTGCAATACTGGGTTCAGTAAAAGCCTTACTGTGAAGATCAGTGCTTGACAACAGCTCTGATCTTGAATCCAACTATGTTAATCGTGGTCCATTGTGCTCCTTTCTGAGCAAATGAAAGTTTAGAAATAAGCATTCTTCACATGAAATAATGTCCATTAAACATCACTCAGTTATAAGTACTAATGTATGTAGATTTTTAGATTTTGATAGACTACTTCTTGAAATAATGAAAAAGTCTGAGAATCAGCAGCATGCTAATAAAGATTTCTGCCTATTTGAGTAAATATCTATATATATGTATACATATAATATATGCAAATATGTATATATAAATATGTGTATGTAAACACATGCAAACACAGAAGTGTATATTGCCAGAGAATATGGATGTTCATACTTTAGTTTTGCTGTTTTCTCTCACTGCTTTAATTTAAATCAAATTATGGCTTTGAAATATGAAATAATTTGTATTGGTGGCAGAAAAGAAATGCCTAGTAACTCACAAAGGAAGATATTAATAGAAATTATTCACTATATTACTATTTAAGACTAATTCACCTTACTTAGTCCTTCAATAAGGAGAAAAAAAAAGTCTATCAATATCAAATATAGATAGCTTCATATATAAACTTGTATTTTTACCATGCAACTCCTGTTGAAAACCACCAAAATTTTACATTTTTTCCTCTGTGGGAAAGGAGATATTATATTAAAAATTACATTCTAATCTTAAGGTAGTTAGTCAAATCCTCATTATTCTTAATGGTTTTGATAACTGTTTTCACTGATAGCACATCACGCTGACTATATAGTCAAATTTCATTTGCAATGCATTTTCATGAAGTTCAGTTTACTCTATACCAAATTTATAGCTTAAAGATACTGTAGTGGCTTTTTTCTTTCAAATTGAGGAAGGTATCATCAATGTCATAAGTCCCACTGGCTTGCGTGGCAGTTTGCTCACTGACTTCAGTATAAACAAGAAAATGCCTAACTTGCAAGGTTTTGTGGTTTGACCCTGGCCAAGTGCCAGGCACCCTTGGCAGCTGCTCACTTGTTCCCTCCCCTGCCACAGCTGGGCAGAGGAGGGAAGGAGAAAGAGGAAAAAAAATTAACACAAGGGTCCATGAGTTGAGATAAGGAACTGGGAGAAAACACTCTAAGGACAAAACAGGCTCACTTAAGTTGCAAAGTGAAATTTATTACTACCAGAGTTAGAAGGAGGATATAAGAAGTAAAACTAAACCTTTAAAAGACACTATTCTTTCCCCCCTCCCCCTCCCTCCCTCCCACCTACAGTGCAAGGGGGGCAGGGCGTGGGGGTTCAGGTCAGTCCATTCCCAGGATCTTCTTCCCCTGCTTAGGGNTTCTGGCATTTACGGCTACTGCGGCTTCTGGCATCTCCCCGATCCAACGTTGGCACCTCACCCACAGACTGCGGGTGGATCTCTGCATCCCCTGTGGACCCCATGGACTGCAGGGGGGACACCTGGGGCTCACCACGGCCTGCAGAGGAATCTCAGCTCCAAAGCCTAGAGCACTTCCTCCCCCTCCTTCTCCACTGACCTTGGTGTCTCCATGTTGTTTTCCCTCACATGTTCTCACATCCTCCTCCTTCTCTAACTAAAGGCAGCTGCGTGCACACTTTGTTTTGATTTTTCCTTAAAATATGTCATCACAGAGGCATAACCAACCTTTCTAATTGGTCCAGACTTGGCCAGTGGCATGTCCATCATCTTCAGAACCATCCGAGATTGGCTCTGCTGGAAATGGTGAAGAATTCCAGAAACTTCTCACAGGAGCCATCTTTATGGCCCCCTCCCCACTACTAAAACCACAGCACAAGGTATTTGGGCCTTGTAGTAGGCAAAAGAATTTGGCAGATAATGTAACAACATTTATTACTCTTATTTTATTTGTATTCATTCTCACTAAAGGTACACAACAGTCTTGTTAGTTTAAGTTATGTTACAGGCTGCAAGACTGCAAAGGTATTTTTAAAATATTTTCTCAATGCACTTTGGACTTAACAACTCTTAATTTTTCTGTCACTTCCACAAGGTCTTTCTTGATTCCTACTACCCACTTAGAAATACCTATTGTCTCCTGTCTGCCTGCACCACTATCTCTAAAATTAGGATATGCAGATTCTGCAGAAATATTGTTCTATCTTTCAGAAACTCTAAAGCCTTCTGTTGGCAGCTTAACACTTACCTGGGATAGCCTGGTAGGACAGTGCAAGGGCAATGCTTCTTTGGGATGGATATGCCATGAAATGAAATATTTTTTTAGAAATGCTACTTAAGAAAACCCACGGTATTGCCAGAGGAAATTCAAATATTTGTGTACAGCTTTCCAAATCAAACAGCATGATCATAAATATTTTAGGAAGGACTGAGGTCAGGAAAAAAATCCTATACCTTAGTTACTCTGTTTATATCAACTTGAAATCTGAAAGGCCATTATTTCTTTCACTGCATTGAGTCCTCTTGAGAAAGAGATGTGTGTGGCACAACGAAGCAAAGACATAATGATGATTCACTTTGCCAAAACTGATTTTCTACAGTGTAGGTTTGTTACCTAAGTTTGCCACTTTAAGTGATCTTCATTGTCATGGAAGAGAAATAGTCACTTCTAGAACCTTGTTTTAAAATAAAAATTTAAAATATGCAGATAAATTCTATCCTTGTGATGTAGTTTTTTGTTTGTTTCTTTGTTTTTTTCCTAGTTTTCATTGACTACAAAAACATCCTAGAGGAATTGAATCAGATTAATGTATCCATACTGTAAACATTTCTGAACAAATTAATTCCACAAGACAAATCTACATGTGTAATGTCTCATATTTATTTCACCAATCTATATTCATCTGAAAAGTAGTTTTTTCATGCAGTCTCTTCTGGAGTTTTCCAGGGACATAATTTAGATCAATTTGTTACCTAAATCCCAAGAAATTCTAAATGTCTCAGAAGTTATTTCTCATCCGTGCTACTGTGGACCTACCTTAAAGATAAAGAATCATAGGTTGGAAGGGACCTCAAAACAACATCTAACCCAAACTTCCATGCGAAAGGGAGGTTAGATGAGAATATCTAGCATCTTGTCCAATTGGATCAAGTTTGCTGTCCTCCAGGACCCCCAGGTTCTTTTCATGTAACTGCTTTCCAGCTACATGGAACCTAACCTTAACGTGCAGGGGTTTGTCTTCATTAAACTTCATACAATTCTCGCTAGTCCACTCTTCCAGCCTGTCCGAGTCACTCTGTAACCATGGCTCTCCCTTCAAACTTGTCCACATCATCACTCAGTTTAGTGTTACCAGCAAAGCGGTTAAGGATGCTTTCAGTTCTACCACCCCAGCAATTTATGAAGACGTTGAACACTGTGAGGCCCAGTATGAGTTTCTGTGGGACTGCATTTGTGACAGGCTGCCCATCTGAGTGAAAACCACCCTCTGAGTGCTTCCTGTTAGCTAATTTCCTACCCATCTGACAGACCACCCGTCCAACCTGCGTCTTGCCATTTCGTTCAGGAGAAGACTGTCGATAATGGTGTCAAACTGCTGAAGAACAGAAAAACCATCTCCATCTCGACAGAAAATGTCATTTTGTTCTATATAGGGATCCATTTACTCTGCCATGATTTGTTCTTTCATAAATCTGTGCTGACATTTCCCAGCCACCTGCTTAATTTGGTTTGTACTAATTTATAGGAGGACTCATCCCATTACTTTACTAGGGACTGGAGCAAGACTAGTGGTCCAGTAGTTTCCTGAGTCTTCTTCTTTTGGGCCCTGCTTGGAGCTGAGTGTGACATTTTACCTCTTCCAGTCATAAGGGATATACCATGTTCTCCACTGCTTTTCAAATGTCTCAAATCTTCCCAGTGCTTCTGCTAATTGCTTATGTATCTGAGGAACCCTTTCTTCTTGACATCTCTCTTGTCCAGTTTTAGTTCTAGCTGAAACTTAGCCTTCCTGACTGCGCCTCTACATGTTCTATCAAGGCTCTTATAATCCTTATCGCCTATTTAGCTTCCCTTCCATAGCTAGCATGCTTCTTTCCTGCTTTGATGCACATCCAAAACCTCATAGTTAAGCCTGGGTAGTCTTTCATTCTGCTTTCTTCTTTTCCCTTTTTGAGGGATGGATGGTTCTTGCCCCTCTTCAATCATTCAGAAGGTTGTTTTTGAAAAACTTCCAGCACTCGCAAATTTTTTGCCCTATATAGTTGTTTCCTTAGGAATTCCTTGTGGCTGGGCTCTGAACATATTGAATCTGGCTCTTCCAAAATTCAGGGCCTTTGTCCTACTCCTGATGTTGAGTGAGCTCAGCAGGACCTTAAAACCCACAATGTTATGATAGGTGTATCCACGACTACCAATGTTAATTATGTAAGTTGTACAAGTAAGTTGTTTCAGTTTGTGAACAGTAAATCTAGTAATGTGCTGTTCCTAGCTGGCATGTCCTGCATCTGCAGCAGGAAGCAGTCCTCAGTGACTTGCAGATGGGCAAGTTGTGAAACACTGCATTGCTTTCCCAACAAGTAAAAGTCATGAAAGTTCTCCATCAATGAAAACCATGTTCTATCAACACAAAACTTCGAGTGGCCAAATTAAGGTTTTGTTGGCCTCACTATCCTGACTGGAAGGTTATAAGATTCCACCTTTGTGGTGATCCCTCTAATCTTGACAGGAATTCAATAGAACTTTTATGGTCTCCATAGCTCAATCTCATAATTCAATTTTCTCTTTTACATAAAGTGAATTTCCAGCTTCCCCTCCTCCTTTCCTATCATTCTGAAACACTTTGTAGCCATCTCTTGAGGTCTTCCAGTAAAGTGAGTTTTCCCAACAGGTTTCTCTGAGTCCTACAACATCATAACACTGACACAGGGCACAGAATTCCACTTCCTCCTATTTGTAGTCCAAAATAACTGCATTGGTATATAAGCAATTGAGGTGGCTGGACTTAGTAAATTGTTCTTTACACTTTTGCAAAGACAAGAAAACTGTGTTGGCAAATTTACTAGTGAAGATGCACCTGCCTTTTCCAGATATGTGGATCCCATCTCTCCCAGCTAGGCTGCATGCATCAAAAAATGTCCAGCAATTGCAAGCCCTGGTAATGACACCAACCACAAATCCACGTATTGATCTGAATAATTCATGAACTTCTGCCTGCACCCTTTCATCTGACTAGTAATTTAACTGACTGGTAACACTGGGTTAAAAAATGGTAAACAAACCCAAAATGTGTTAATACAGCTATTATTTTCAGTACATTACAAATAATTTCCTCTACATCACTGCCTGCTATTTTCTAGTTATCATTTTCTTTAAACATGTACTACTAGAATTAAACACAGTACTTCACAGAGTATCACTGAGACATGCTCAGTGGTCCTTTATAGTAAAGCTTCAGTATTTTTCTCTCAAATGGAAGCAACTGTATTCTTTCCCTTTGTGAATAAGCTCACACATGCAGGTTTCTGCTTCAATGATATCTGCAACTGTTGAGCCCCTAGCTGATAGGAGAAATTCTGTTTCTTAGTCCCTAAATTCATGATCTTGCACTTTCTATCATGGTATTTTTCTCATTTGCCTTAGATCACTGTTGATACAGTTAATCTTCCATAGGATTCCAGTCCTCTTCTGTTTTAAGAAGATCTTAAAGATTTAGCAAGTTCTGGATTTCAGTGTAATGAATTAAAATATTAACAACTGGAGGACTAGTCTACTATCAGTGTCTTCAACCTGATTCCCATTGCATCAAAATCACTTGTCATCTTTTCCGGCTTTACTTTTAACAGGATATCATAATTTATAATATGTAGTCTTTATTTGTGGTAGCAGTAGGTTTTATCTTCTCTAATTATGTTTGGTTAATTGCAATTTAATATTGAAGTAAAAGAAATATTCATTCAGTGTTGTATATACAAAAGTATTCTTTCTTTTCTGGGGTTTTCAAATAGCTGTCAACTGCATTCTTTCAAGCTTGAGTGAAAAAAAACCCACAAACAAAAAACCAGTGAAAATGAAAGCAATTACATGTATTCAGTGACTGCATCATCATGATTTCAGAAATATTGAACTCATGCAAGTAGTCAGAAGGAGATACAATGTGCTCTTACTGCCAATTTAAATTAATGAAAGAAGTACTACAAAGAAATCCACAGAAGAGAAATTACCTGTGCAGAGCAAATTCCTCTGTGACTGACGGGGGAAAGAAAGCTGCCAGCATATAACCATTAATGTTATTAATCTAAGTGACAGGCAAGAAAATAAAAGATAACAATAGATGCTGACAGTGCACACCATGAGCAATGAATCAATTTACCTTGACACTGATAGTATAGAAAGGACATTCATCTGATCACATGGTTAAATACCATGTTATCTTCATACAAAGGCAGGGCAGCATGGCTTTTTATATTTCTCCCTTTTTTTAATGTGAAAACCATATTCCTTCCTTCCTTCCTTCCTTCCTTCCTTCCTTCCTTCCTTCCTTCCTTCCTTCCTTCCTTCCTTCCTCTTTCTTTTCACAAAAACACAGGATATAAGGCTGTAAGAGATATCCATAATCTTCTTGGTCAATCACAAGCTGAAAACAGGGTCGCCTAGGGGCATTTGCTCAGGACCCTGTGCAGACAACTTTTGAAGATCCCCACATATGGTAACTCTACAATCTCCTGGACAACCTGTGCCAGTGTTTGCTCACCCTCACTGAAAGAAAGGAGTTTCCTGATGTTCATATGGAACATTCTGTGTTTCTGTTTGTGCCTATTTCCTCTGTCCCTCTCTCTACCCCACTTTCTTCCTTACTTTAATTTTCAGTCTTTCTCTCTCTTGCTTACTTGGACATTCTGGAGGGTTTAAAAACTTTTTTAGAATAATTTTACTGTCCTTGGGTAGTTATTAAAGCTTTTATTTTATTTTGCTAACTTTCCGGAAAAACACACAGTGAAAATGTATTCCTCATCAATGCCATAATTTCATCATATCTCCTCTACCAGAAGACAGGGAGATTCTGAAGAATGAGAGCATTCTGTCACAAAATGTTTAGTTCATGCACTGTGATGACCAAAATACTTTACTCAAGACTGCAAAATCACACATTCACCTAAAATGTAACTTGGACCATCCTTCTGTGTGGTTTCTGCTTTTTACAGCACTCTCTTGGGAGGGAGAAATATTTATTTGTGTTGAAGAAATGAAACTTACTGGCTTCAGAGTGAGTTCTGTCATCCTGAAGATATTATATATAAGATAGATGGTGACTCAAGCAACTCTTTTAGCTGTGCTTTAAAACAAGGGCAAAATGTGTTGCCTATAGCAGTCTCTATGCTGCAAAGCCTAAGAAAACCTTAGTCAGGATTTCAGGTACTTAGTTTCCAGTGATTTAGCTGGAAAATTTATAGACAAAATTGGCTCATCTTTGTTCTAAAGAGCAGCAGAGGACTGCCACTACAATTTTTCTCTTGTGTGTATTTGGGGAAATGTAGCAAAAACCTAGGGAAAATGAAAACTCCTTCTTGAGTCCAATGTTACCAGTCAATAATGCACAAGTTATTCTTGATCTATTTGATTTAAATCTGTTTCAGAATGTTGAGGGTGTTTTTTGCTGAATACACATTTGCTATACTTATTATCCATGTTGCACTGGTTTAGAGGTTTTCTAATCATTTTGACAGAGGGATGAATGTTTTGTATTTTTACAGCCATCATTACTTTTTATTAATCATTACTTCTAATACTATTTCACAAGCTTTCATTGATTCACATTGTAAAGGGGTACCAGGGGATAACCTGTGCTTCCTGGTATTTTCATTTATTTTAATAGAGTATTAACCTTTTTAGTCTACTAACATATTTACATATTTCTCTATTCTGTTTTTAAGGGAAATTACTGTGAGAACTCCAGTTAACTCCTACACTGAAAATGCCATTCCATTTTCCCCATAGCTCAATCTCCCTTGAATAAATCAGTAACCCTTGTCTAAACTTCCTGCTTTACCCAAATTTAGAACAATACTTAGACAAAATTATTGGTCTTTTCTTTAAAATATTCATCATGGGACCATATTTTCGAAAGGAGCTACCATGTTGTATTCTTTTTTAATTACAGTCTGTTTTCAAAATTAATCATAAGGAAAATAATATTTTACCAGTAGAGGGAGATCTAATACTAGAAAAATATTTTTTTAAATATGATTTATTACATGCGGGAGGAAATTTTTTTTTTATTAGGATTCCTTTGTGTTAATTGACCACAGCTCGACAAATATTTCCAGGGCTGCAAAAATATAAGCATCCAAATGGTTAATTTTAACGCAATATTTAAAGCTCAAGATACTTTCTGGAGACTGAGAATGCACATAACAACAAAAATTTCATCTGATCCACTGAGACTGAGATTAGATCCTTTGTCACTAATTTCCTGTATGTATTAAAGTAACAGGTAGTACATACAAAAGTTATGTGAAGGGTTCCATATTGTTTCAGAATAAGAGCTCAAAAACCTATTTATTCCAATAAAATCATACTGACCTTATTTCCACTGCACTTAGAGAATTGCATTAAACTATTTGTAGTTTCTATAGTGTGATTAGAGGCTTTGCCTTTCAATAAAGTGAGATAGGCCTGTTCAAGAAAATAAGCCGTCAAGTTCACACTCTGCCAAAACTACAGATGAGCTACCTTGCCCCTAAAGGTTTGGGAAGTTACACATTTAGAGTACCTTTGTAATCTAACAATTTGTGGATCTTAGTATTTCCTTCCTCACGTTTTTTATTTAAGCTTGTTGGTTTGCTACACCTCTGCAACAGTCTCTCTCTTTTGCAATAAATTGCATCACACAGCCTCAGGAACAATAAGGACACAAATGACATCCCTAAGTACTGCCATAAAAATACAAACCAACAACATATTCTTTAAGTAGAAAATAGATTAGATTCACTAACATGTTCAAGTACAATCTTACTGTCTACAGTACTTGAAGGGCTAGGTCAGGATTCTCATGGGACAATATTTTAAAGGTTTGGATTTTGAGCTTCATGGACTGACATTTATTTCAAATGAAATCTGTATGGAAATACAATAGAACTGTATTCTTCTGCATTCCTTTCCCTTTCCCTCTTTCCCTTAAACAATGTAGATTATTTAAATGATATCAGGAAGACAAAGACTAAGAGGAATTTTTTAATGAGAAATCCTCTAAAAAATTAATATAACAACAATAGCAGCGATACAATTACTATCCTTTCTATACTATCGATGAAAAAACTGAACTTCCAAAAGAGGAGAAAATTAATTTACCATCTTTACTATTTTATACATATAAGCATGGCACATAGAACTTCTTTATTTCTCATTTTTTCCTGTTCTTGTCCAGTTTTTTTCAGCTATTAGGCATTTAATAGTATCTATCATAGAATAGAATTTAAATTGATACAGCTTTAAACTCTATATATAGGGAGGGTTTGTTTGGGTTTTTTTTAATGGGAATTAGACAATTATCTCAGCAACATCATTATAATATGAGAGCAAAACCATCCATATGATGGCATACAGATTAATAGAAATTGTTCACCTCCATGATCTTTCAACTACAAAGGCATCATGCTTTATCTGAAGCAAACTTTGCTCTGTTAGCAAGTAGGTGATACAAATTGTTGGCTTACAGTCTGTTCTGCCTCGAATAGAGAAGCTTTCTTTGGGTAGCTCTTTTGACTTTTAAAACAACCGGAATTTCAAAAGCAGAACTAACGGATCTTTCAACAACCTGTCATGTTACTTTGTCTAGTATTCTCTGTTAGTACTGCAGGGAGAAGTAGAAGATAAAATTAAAAAGTGATGCACAATGTCATATGGGATTCTGTTTTTTAAAATAATTATTACATAACAGCAATAAAAAAAAGTTCTGGCTCCAATATTTTTATGTGGGTTATTCTTATCTTGATATCAATAAAACAGCTTTAATAGCCATTTTTAGCACATTTCAGTAAATACTATTTGGAGCTTGAAAGAAAAAGTAAAATATTGCCTGAATTATGCCTGTAAACAAGAATGTTCATAATAAGATGAATTATATATACAGAGATGTACATTAGAAAAACCCATTAACCAACTAAAGGGAGACTTGTTATAATTATGCTATATAAGATAAATCAGCATATATTTGATTTGCTTGTACTGCTTATCTATCACTGACAAACATATTACACAAAAATACCATTCACTCAGCAGCTGATTTGATTAAAGCAGCAAATACTGCATCTAAGTGTTGCTGAAGAGTAACCTTTGTTGCTTAGTAACACCACATAAAATCCAAGCGGTGACATAGAAAGCTAGAATCCTGCTGACTATTAATCACTGAATTTGCTATGCTTATGAACATTTTGCTTAGTTTGGTTTAGTATATTTTACTAGTTTTAGTATTTTCTCATGATATTCACCATCAGCATTATCACAGTCGTTTCTGCATTAATATGCATATATTATTATTAGCTCTTATATAATAGAATGCAGCACATTTTTTTTTAAGGAATTAAAAGCAAAATTCTAGTATATAATAATAATGTAAAATAAAGAGCTTTATCTTCCTACACAGAACATGGGAAAGAAAATATCTTTTATCAAACACAAACATCCTTATTAGGGAGTGATAGGCAAAAAAGGTGGTGTTTCTAGTACCATGATTTTATCAGATCAGCACACGATACTGAAAATCTAGCATCCTGAAATTTCAGTGTTTTGTTCTTTATTAGAAGCTGCCCAAGATACAAAGGCAAAAATATTATACAGGATTTTGAAATTAGGATTTGGAAGAAATTGGAATTATTTGCATGGTGAGTTTAAAAATAGATTCCTCACTCAATATCTCCTCATATTTCTTGCTAAGTTATTAGGTTTTCAGCATTTATATTAGAGACCTGAGGGGCTTTGGTTTTGCATCTGAGTAAGCAACCTGGGACTACATCAAAAGACTCAATTTCTTTCAGATACTAGAAGTTAAAATGTAACAGAATGCTAACTACAGGTGGAGAAAGCATCACCATTCAGTTAATTCTGTGTGGAGGAGGTGTTTGAGAACCATAACCCGTTCCTCTTCATGACAAATAGTTACGGCATTGTGAGAGAATACAGTCTTAAATTAATATGGTGTAATCATACACTGATACACAACTTGAGTTGTGATTTCAATTATAAATATCTGGAGTTTCTAAGTTTGTCATAAAAGTTTGCTGAAGGCTAAACAGTGATGCACAAAGTATAAATTTACAGGATAATCTGTTGAAGTTTTGTTTGAAAAAGGTGCAAAAAGAAGAACAAGTACTATACTTAGTGAGTCACATGTTGACAAAATATACTTTGACTATTACACAAAACTTTGTATATAAAGATTTCTTAATATTTTTGTCATATTTGACAAGGAAAACAGACAAGATTGCCACCTGGACTGGTGATATACAAGAATGATATGCAAATTGAAAACAATGCATCTAAACCAAAAAAATGTGTCTATGACAGAATAGCAGGATAATCTCCCTTAGAGAACTCTGAAGAATCAATATATCACACTGTATGAATAAATCTGAAAAGTGATTTGATAAATATTTATATGTACTAAGAGAACAAAATTATATATATATATATATATCCATCCCTGGGTTTTTTTAATATGATTAAAGGACAAACAAAAAAAAAAATTTGCTTCTCCTTTAATCATATAAGTTTTTAGAACAAATATTTAAGGAAGAATGTTTAAAGCCTTGAGGAATCAAATACACAGGATGTGAACTTACATAAAGCATACAGTATCATGTGAGAATAACTGTTTTGTTGTATTAAAGAGAAAATATTAGACTGTAGAGAAGTCATATTTAGAATTTATTGAGGATTGGGAGCAGTCACTGTATCTCAGTCTTGCATTCTGACCTTGGCACAAAGGTTAAAGTGAGGTAATGAAATTAGATGATATCACAAAGTTGGCAGTCATTTTGAATAGAGGGGAGCAGTGAAATATTACACATAAATAAATGAATAGCCCTAGAGAGTGAAGTAATAGGGCGTAGTGGAATTTATGAGAACAAAGTGAAAATCTATTCATTTAGACATTCAGAACAAGAATCTGTAGGGCATCCTTGGGCCTGCAAGCAAGCTGGAATTTTCTCAGCTGGAAACAAGAAATTAAGTTTAAAAAGCCCAGGTATATATCTGTTTATAAGGATATGATAGTAAATCAATAATGAAATAAAGCTGTAAAAACAGTAATTATGGTTCCCCAAATCAGTAATGAAAATATTTCCAGCTAAGCAGAAATATTAGTACCTTTGTGCAAGAGATCAGTGAGACCTCAGTTAGAAGCAGTGTACAGAAATAATTACCCAAACTGAGAAAGAACCATGGGCTACTATGTAGAATTAAGCAGTTAAATAAATAAACAAATAGAAATTTTAATTTAAAAAAACCCTAGCTTATCACAATGTACTTAGCATATGAAGATTCACTCAGGCTTCTTTTCTGACTGCCATTATTTTTCAAAAATGATGG
>VYZT01013201.1:36027-132407 GCA_013400735.1 Pomatostomus ruficeps | reverse complement strand
TTAATACGTATCACCCTGACACTTGTGAAGGGTGATTTTTTTTTTGACAGCTGGATTTGCCTCAGATATGAGCAGAGATTATTCTCCTTCACTGTCCAAGACTTGCTAGATGGGTTTTCAAATTCAGCTGACAATAATAGACTAACTTTTCAGGTATGCCTCTTATTTTGGAATTAAGAGCATTACTTTTAAAAATCATATTAAATAGCATCATCCCCAGAAGATTAGGGTATATGAAACTTTTCCTTTATTCACTTTCCATATAAATCCTGGATTACTAACACTACTTCTGTCATTCTGTGTGTTCTCTGTATGATCCTGACTCTCAGGTTCCTGGAGTTCACAAAAGACAATTTTAATTAGAATTTGTACATTGTTCAAATTCATATAAATTGAAATGCATTCAAATTGCCTCCTAAAAATGCTTAAGCTATCTGACTTTACTTCTGGAGGAACAATATAATACAAGAATAGTACTGATCAGAACTGAGGAACTCCACTCCGAGGCACAGGAGCATCAACACCCTGATCTACAGTTAAAATACATACCTTAAGCATCCTTAGCTTAAAGTAAACGTCTTTTCTATTATAATTTGTAGGTTTCCAGCAAAACTGTCCCAGAGAAGCTTTAATTTCAATGCACTTTTTAAAGAGTAATTTAAATTAGGACATCAGTGTTATTCCAACATTTCTGTAGAATGTGTAATAAACTTGTTAAAGTCCAGATAGATATCTGAGGCAGTGACAGTACATTTCATTGACTGTATAGTGAGAAGCAGAAGATTGGAGTTTTCTTTCATTTACACTGTTAGAAAACGGAAATTTTCTATACGATGTAGAAGAAATGGTAAGATAACTTCAAGAAAAATAAACTAAATAATTTCTAACAGACTAGCAACTAGTCTGGAAAAATTAAAAGTTTTTGATGTTTAATTGAGGCTGACATATGGGGCCAAAACTGTAATTCTGCTAATCCTAAAATAGTACAAGCTAACTTGAGTACTACATCTGAAAAAATATATTGTAAATGTATCGTTAATAATACAATAAATTTAGACATCATCATGTTCAACCCTTAATGCTAAATATGTAAAATTTTATCTATAGTGGAGTGGAGCATTTTTAAACCATCATGATTGATGATGTTCTGATGACTGAGTTCTAAAATTTCCTTTGTGCATTTATGCTTAGATTCATCCTTTAAGGGTTATCTAGAGTATGTGCTATTCACTGCTTTCTAAATATGTTCAGAACTTGTTACAAATTCTTTGAGTTTTGTCTTGAAAGCTGTGTTTTGTGTAGCACACAGCATTGTCATCTGGGAGCACTGTGACTGCTGCCTGTTGCCTGGGTATCAGTTAGGTGTCTGCTCTATCTGGGCACAGCAAAGCTTTCTACAGTCCCATTCTTTTTTTTGTTGTTGTTGTTTAATTGTGAGGAGATATATTACCTAACTTATGACAATAAAGCTACACTGAAATTGGTGGTACTTAACTGTTTGCAGTCATATAACATCTTATTGGAAGATGTCAGGAAATTTTTTCGACATCACTACTTCTGAAGAAAAAAATTGTATATTCACTGAGTTAGAAGAGCCCATGTGTTTTATAAAATTTTCCTTCAAGGCTGCATGTATGTTTTGCCCAAAATATATTGCTTGACATTTTTCAGCAAATATGTATTACTGCCTTTTTTGTGGAATTCTTCTTCATCTATAGTCATGAAAATAAGTTCTATTATGGAGCAATGATTTTTCTTTTTCTGCAGACGTACAGGATGTGGGAGAGGTTCTTACTTGTGAACTATGATATATTCCAGGAATGTTGGCTACCAGTACAGAATGTGTTCACCATGGAGCTGAAGGTTTTCTGCAGGACACATCAATAGAATGTTTTTTAACAGCCGCCTGTTCCAGTACCCAGGTGTGCTGTACATGCATCCTGTTTCTCACACACTGGAATAATTTCAAGTATCAGGGTTCTTTATTGAAATCATGGTCAACCATATTAAGATATAATTTGAGGTAATTAGAAATGGAAATATTATTTATAAAATACCTGCCTGACTAAAGGCCATGCTGCTGTACAAAATTCATGTTTTCCTACAAGATCAGTCAACTTGTTTAGTTTAATAAACCATTTGTTGGCAGATTTGTAAAGTGATACTGGTTCTGCAGGTCCAAGTAGTTTTCTGCCAAGGAAATAATTTCACTGTTTCAGATTACAAGTGCTAAAATTCTTAACCAAAATGTTATTTGGGAAAGACAACCTTATCAAGTTGGCTGCATTCTGCTTGAAACATTTACTGTGCACACTTTATTTGCACCAGGGTGCAACAGCTCTCTTTGTTCAACAGCTCTTTTACCACTGGCTATCCCCGTCTGTAGTCAGTGGTCAAGGATGTGTCTGAAGGGAAATGTCCTGTGACTGGGTCAGGGCACTGATCCCCAGTATCAACACAGGCTGGGAAAAAATGGATCAAGAGCAGCCCTGCAGAGGACTTGGGGGTGCTGCTGGGTGAGAGGCTGGACATGGCCCAGCTGTGGGCACTCCCAGCTCAGAGAGCCAAACTTGTCCTGGGCTGCATCCAGAGCAGCGTGGGCAGCAGGGCCAGGGAGGGGATTCTGCCCCTCTGCTCTGCTCTGGTGGAGGACAAGACAACTCACTCCAGCAGGATATGGACCTGTTGGAGTGAGTCCAGAGGAGGGCCTCAAATAGGGTCAGAGGGCTGGAACACCTCTCCTATAAGGAAAGGCTGGGAGAGGTGGAGTCCCTCATCTTGGAGAAGAGAAGGCTCTGGGGACGCCTCATTGTGGCCTTTCAGTATAAAAGGATGCCTATAGGAAAGGTGGGGACAGACTTTTTAGCTGGGCCCATTGGGCTAGGAAAAGGGATAATGGTTTTAAACTAAAAGACAGTACATTCAGACTAGACAAAAGGAAGAAATTTTTACCATGAGGGTGTTAATACACTGGAACAGGTTTCCCAGAGATGTAGTGGATGCCCCATCCCTGGAATCATTCAAGGTCACATTGGATGGGCCCTTAAGCAACCTGATCTAAATGAAGCTGTCCCTGTTCATTGCAGGGAAGTGGGACTAGATGGCCTTTAAAGATCCCTTCCAACCCAAACTATTCTGATTTTCTGAGTCTCTGATCATATAAAATGTATCTGTTTGGCCAATAGCAAATTGAGCTGGAAAACTTTCTAAATCAGTATTTGATTTTAGACAACTTTTAAAATATTATTTTAGTGAGCCTGGTGTTCTGAAGAAGTATTGGTTGAACTGAAAACTGTTGTTCATGCCTAAACTTGAAGCAGATTGTGTTCCTGCAATACTGTGCCCTTGAGTTTAGCATCACAAGATAGAAAAACAAACAGCAACTTTGGACCACTGTGCCTCTCTGAGACTTTTGAGTCATTGGCAGCCTAACTTTGTTTAGGAAAGGAAAAATGAAGTCTCTTGATGTGGTTTCTAATTTTTCTACTGAAGTACAGAGTCGAGGAGGCTGAAAATTTTCCAGTAAGATAGGGTCTACTTAACTATCACTCCATAACTAAGACATGAAAGCAATGCCAGAGACCAGTAGCTCTGAAGTGCATATTATTTTCAAACATCATCTTAGGATTCATGGCAGAAAATTCCACAGTGACAAGCATGACCAGACATCATATGTACAAACATGTTCACCAGGCAGTGATCGACACCTCCCTCCTCAGCAGAAGCATCAGGACCAGAGGAAGTGAGTCATGACTCTCTTTCCAAGGATCAGTGTGAAACAAAAGGGCCAGCAAGTGGGGTTGACAGCTGCAGTTATTAATGTCAAGGGCCCAGAAAAATCTTCTGTTTCTCAGGATGGCACATTGCTTGTTTCTTTCTGCTTCTGATGACTCACATCTTTGTCTTCTGATGCTTATGGATTATTTGATAGAGGCTAGACACAAACCAAATGTTTCAAAGCATCTGGAAAAGTGAAGATCTCCTAGATGTGATGTTGCTCATACTTGCTGATACTTGGTAAGGAAACCAAAGTTAGCCAAAGATACACCTAATCATAGTCACAGAAGAAAATCCTATCCTCTGTCAAAACCACGGCATACCAAAGACTAAAGAACCCTCCTGACAGTCTCCTTGCTACACAGTATTGTATGAAATGTTGGACTTCAGTACCAGACAATCCCGAGCCTTCTGTATTTTGTTATCTGCCAATGAAGAAAGAATGAATGAATTTGACGTTTTTGTGTCTTAAGTAAATTGTTCAAAAATATTTGGATTTAGTCCTGCTGAATTTTTTTTTATTTTTACCTTGTCATTTTAACTTGTAGATTTGTAATCTTTTGGATGGAAGAAATTATAAATATGAGATGTTTGGTCCTGTATAAATGAATGTTTTACATTAGTGAAAATAATAGATATTTCCTTCTTGAATCCAGATATTACACTGATTTCCTGTAATAAGGGAACAAATTGATCCAGCTCACAGTACAGCTGGACTGCCAGGTGTTTTTGTGTCTGCTGTTGGTTGTTTTAAAAGACACTTCTATTCATCCTGATATTAAGCAATAACAGGTTGGTTTTGGTCCCTATTAATTAATCTTTTCCAGTCTAATTAAAAATGTTAGAATTTAGGGATACTGAAGGCAGAGTAAAAAGGGTTGACAACATTTCTATAATATATTCTGTAAAAGAGTAAGTTTGAAACATCAGTATTTACCTAAATTTCATACATGCAATTCACAGTATGTCTGAAGCCTTGCAGGCAAAGACGGCATATAGCATTTCTTGTCCATCCTTTTTCTCTCTAGCATCTGCTGTCCCTCTTGTTTGCATCCTTTTGCCTCCAGCTTGGTTTTCAAGTTCAGGAGCACAAAGGCAGATTAAAGATCATTTCAGTGCTTTGTATGCTCTTTCAAGTTTGGGAAGCTAATTATGGGCCCCTCTACATTTCACATCAGGATGTAGCAACGGCTGTCTGCTCCCTGAGAGCTGGAGAGCTGCCAGTTGAGAACAATACTATGGCTAGATGGGCAGAATTAAGTGATGCAGTGTTCTGCTTTAACAGAATATGGTAAAAAGAGGAATGAAAAGTCCAAAGAATCAGACAATTCTGTAAGTGTCCTATAAGGCAAGAAAGAACACCTGGGTTTTGGACTGTTAGTAACTAAGCACTCCTTGCTCACCAAGCTTGGTAAAGAAGCCCAGTTCAGGGAAATAAGTGAGGATTTTTCCAAACCCCTTCCTTTCCCAGGACCTCTTAGGCACTCTGATATCTTTGCCACCCAAGTTTGCCATAAGGTTTTCTCATTGCCCAGTGTTTAATAATGGATCAAATGAGTAGAAAACCTGTGACTGTTCAGTTTGGAAAGGAGACAGATGAGAGGATCATCAGGAAAAGTTTCACGAAATTATGAAAATAATGAAGATATGACAGACCTGTTCACCGATATGTACAAAGCAGAGGCCTCTCAAAGGAACAGTAGGAGGCTTGTTTTAAGTAAACAAAAGGAATAAAAAATACTTCTTTACACTGTAGGTATTAAAATGCTGGCCACTGACACCACAGGCTGTTGTGTGGGTACAGAGAGCATTGACTGGTTCTGTAGATGACCAGTGTGGAATATGAGAGGAGTGGCAGAGGGTTCATCCCTGCTTTATCTGCTCTGGGCATTGGGAGATTGTGAAGGAAATGCACCTCACAATATGGCATGGTCACATCCCTTCCATACATACTCACTCCTTCAGCCATGGCTGAGGGGAGGCTTCTGTGCTTTGTCCAAAAGGGCCACTTCTTTATGGGCTGATGCTTTGACTTGTCTCATCAACTCTTTCCCACTACAATTAATCTGAAAACTTCATGTCCATTTTCTGGATTTAAACTCATCAGGGAAGTCAAAGAGAGTGTGCACACATGTAGCATTGGCAGAATATCACAGAATGATGGAATGGTCAGGTTTGGCAGGGACCTTAAAGATCATCTGGTTCCAACTCCTCTGCAATGGGTAGGGACACCTTCCACTAGGGCAGGGAACCTTCCAGTAGAAGATTGTTATTATGTGATCAGATGTCCACACTGAAACAGTGTATTGTGTGCAGCTTTCACTGCTCCCAATTCTTCCCTAATTTCATACAATGACTGCTAAAGTGACACTTACAATGACTAGCTGGAGCTGTGTTCTGGGTGGGTACTTCAAATCTAACTCTATTCACATATCCATAATTGTGTGAGACAAATATTCATGACAGAGAGGGGATAACATGTTCAGGAAAGAAAGAACAAGAGATATTAAAGAAAGACTTGTGAACTGCAGCAGAAGAAGAGGCAAAATGAACAGAGTTTATGAAGAACAGAGGCAAGCAAAATAAAGAGGATGATGAAGCTGGCAATATTTGTGCTCCCACCTCAAGCCATGGGAGACCTTTTCTTCCTAATAAGTGTCTAAGTGTCACTTCCCTACATGTTCTGGCTCTGTATAGTGGAAGCTTTAGTCTTTTCTGTCTTTTAACCTTAAATCTGTGTCTAATCCTACCTATGGGAGGTAAGATTAGACAGTGGCCATCATGTATGGGCTAAGCAGTCCTGAGATAAGAACAGGACCTATATCCAGTCTTTGTTCTTCTCATTGTGACAAGTGGCAAGTTAAAAAATACACCTTCTTACAATTATTTACAATAAATTATGCGAGATTACAATGAAATCTGATGAAGCAGCTATTATCTCCTTAAAGGAAGTGGTTTCTATGGGTTTCAGATAAGAACAATAACTCCATCTAATCTTTCAATACAGTCTGTGCAGCACCATTTTTTTGGAGAAAAGAATCGCATCACAAACCAGCACCAAGAAACCCAAAGAAACAGGAAATACTTAAGTCTTTAAAAGTGCCATATTTAATATGGAAATAGCTTTTATCTTATTTAAAACCATTTTATTAACTTCCATGTTGATTGATTAGGTACAGGAAAATTTGATGAATTTGTTTTCTGAATTTACTCAGGTGAGTAAGTGAATGAGTGAGCAAGTAACATGGCTGCTTAGTCTCTCCAACTGTCTTCAGTAACGGGCTGAAGTGGGCTGAGGGAAAATATTTGCACAAAGAATTAGTGGTCAGCCACAGCAAGCAATGCCAGGAGTCAGACATCTGGATTTTCCATCAGGTGCCCAAAGAAAGAAGAGGAAAATTCTTTGTCCTACATAAATCTCCGGAGCAAGTTTCATCCAGCTCCTCAGTCGGATGTTGCTTTGGATGCCACAGAAAGCTTACCTTCAGTTGTTTGTTAGTGTTGCCTGCTTCTGGATTTGCAATGATCCTGACATTCTGTTCCTATGGTTAGGGTGTTTGTTTTCTCTTCATTTGTCAGAGGAAATACTAACCTTCAGTGACCTACAGACATCTTTAAATCTCTCTGTCAAGCCATATACAATCTCAGAGAACAAAGAACCCTCTCTTCAGTCCCATGCCTTTGCCAGAATATTTCTATATTTTCTGGGTGGGACCAGCAAGATATTTGAGGAGAAACTGCCAGATAAGACAAGCTGTCACTAAACACAGATCTCACTGATTCAGTCAGGAGGGAGGATTTCTTTGTGTCAGGTAGAGTTTCTGCTTTCAAAACAAAAGTTTTAATATCATCAAGAGCTACTGTCCAAGAAGCATCCACTGAGAAATTAGCACTGAATGGGGACAGTCCACTAAATCATTAATGCTGCTGGACTATCTGGCCATCATTCCACAGGCACTGATAGGCCACATGGTAAAATAAAGTTCAAGCACTGTAACAGAGATTCCTTACTAGAACAACAACACAAAAGTATTTTTTTCTAATAATATTACCAGAAATAGCTGAGTTGTTATTTTTATCTTTTTTTTAAAGGCCTCTAAAATGATGCTAAAACCATATGACTTGCAGAGATAAACCTTAAAGACTAATTGCTGTCTTTTTCCAAATGCAGTTTATTGAAATTACCGGTATAACTAGGGAACACATAGAGTGCCTGTTCCTTGAGTGGATGTGCAGACTTTTTAAAAATTAATAATTTATTTCTCTTTTTCTCTTCCGAGAGAGAGTGCAACATAAGGCAGATAAACAGTGATTAGGAGCCAAATTTTGTGAGAGACTTTGCATTGCTTAAGCAGAGAACAGAGAACCATATGGAGTCTGCACATCTGTGTGCAAATCTAATTTCACACCTTAAGATCAAGCTGTACCTCAAGATTTTATGTGTATATATATATGTGCTTACATATTTATTACTGTTTTGATTTCCAGAATGATAATCTCCCTGGAATGTTAATTGATGACACTCTTGCTACTGCAGCCCTCAGATAATCTTAAAATTTAATGGATTTTGCACTGTTCTCATGTATAACCAGCCACAGAATACAAGAGATATATGACTGTGCTTTCTAAGCCCTGTAGTAAAAATATCAGAACTTAGAATAATCACAAACATAAGGTTAATCATTTATGTTCTTGTGTACAGCTTGAAATCTGTCTGCTTTTGTGGAGCAAGTAAATAGCTTTAAAAGAAGAAACTATCATTTTTCAAAGACCCAGGTTAAAGTTTTTCTTTGAAATGTATTGTATAAAAATAATAATTTTCATATTATGCATCTAACATTTCTTTGGCACAGTGCCAGTGCATAATGCCTCCCTTAAAAAGGCCATCAATCTGGACATCTATTAGAAATCTCTTTCCTGAATTATTTACACAGTTGAACAGTTAGTTTTCTCTTGTTTAGATGAGTACTTGCATTTTCAGTGTTTATAAATGCTATTCAAGGCTGGCACAACTGAGTTGTCCACAACTAATTACTTCGTGGTACAATAAGAAATATGTGGTTTATGTAATGATGGTGCTCTGTAAATAAATCCTAAAAAGTGGAAACTGAAGTCCATCTTTAGAAAGGCATCATATGTTGCCATTGAAGTAAGATAAAATAGTTTTCATGCCAGCTTTGTACTGTAAATGTATTACATCTCAGTTAACTGAGATTTCTTCACCATTTGTTTCCATCTGTGAATTGCACAGCAATCCAGTTTTCACATATGAAAAGCAGAATTACATGAATTTAATAATCCAGTTCTATACATATGAAATCTCATTTGATCCCTCATTGCAATGGTGCTTCCAATAGTTCCCAGTAGCAGGTAATCAGTGAAAGATAAGAAATAGCAATGTTCTGTAGCATATTGCTTTACACGATGATTTCCCAGAAAGATCAAATGTGCCAGATGTTAAACTAATATCCATTAAACTATTTCCTTTTTGAGAACACTTAAAAGATTAGACTGCAGAAATAATTTACATTTCCTGTAATATAAATTGCAATGTATAAAGTAATGTTAGAAGCTCACTTTGAGCTGAACACCCAGAAGCAAAACTTTATTGCAGTATGTTTTCAGGTCGACCAAGGATGAAAGAATAAAGAAAGCATGCTCCTAGAAATAATGTTCAATACTGGGCAGGTCCTGTCTTGTAGCTTTCTTCCCTCAACCTAACTTAGAAGCAGTTGAGGTAAGTGAAACAGCAGAGGATTGCCTGTTTTGTTCCTTGTAATTACTGCGGTGTGGTTTGCTACTCTGTGACAGGAATCTACTGTCCTTTCTGACTTTCTCCTGAGCTCAGACATTTTGTGGAAGGATGGGTTCTTTGCCATGATCACTGAGTTGTGAAAACATGACAACACAACATATGACACGTTGATTTTGGAAATTATTGTCTATGATAATCACATAAAATTTCTTGTTCTACATGCATTATCTTGTTCCACATGCATTATCTTGTTTCATATTCATGTTAGTGAAGTAGACAATGTCAGTCACTGTAGGTTCAGTGACACTTTGGAATTACTGATGCCCAACTACATAAATTTTCACAGGTATTCCTTTCCCTGAACTCTGTCACTATGTGCCTCATGTGGACATTGACTCTACGGTTGCTTGAAAATAACCACAATTGAAAATCATAGGTAAAGAAACACACATTTAGGGGGTGAGAATACATGGAATTTTTTCACCATGACATGGTTATTTTAGAAAAACTGCAGCATGAGTTGTAGTGTTTCTTTTCTATTTGTTTCTGGCTCTTATTCACTTGTATGCTCACAATCAATAAATTCCTTGTTCTAGGAAGACACCAACACAACCTTCTCCTCCCAACTCCCCCAAATCCAACATATCCTCGAAGAAAATGAAAAAAATCCTTTAGAGCAACAGAGACAGGAACTTCAGGCTGCTGAAAATTAAACAGTCAAAAATATTACCAAAAAACATCCACAGTATTTACAAATACTTATAAGGAAATGTTTGACCATGACAACTCAGACAATGTCTGTTTCTTCCTTCTAGTGTCCCCTCTAAGTTAGATACAGACAACATGGAGAAGGAAATGTATGTTGCAGGAGCAGAAGCAAGCAGAGGCTGGCAAAATTTTAGCAGTAAATCGGTCCCTGGGTAGTAGGTGGCCAAGAACTCTGGACCTGTGTGTTACTGGATGAAATGTATGAGTGGAATGGTGTTGGTCCTGGAACCTAGAATTGACTGGAAAAAACCACCTGGGATGAGGCTAAGGTTAATCAGAGAAGAAAGGTAAAGAAAGATACAGGAGAAGAAATTGAAGAAGTGAAATGTTTAAAAAAAGACAGCAAATTCTGAAACAAAGTGAAAACAATAAAATGGCTTGAAATGACATGAACTGCAGTGAAATTGACCAAATTTTCTCTCTTTTTTTCCTGTCTCTTAATTTCACTTTTTCCCCTGAATTCAGGATTTCAAGAAGAATATTTTTGGCAAGCTTTGTTCCTTTTCACTGCACCTCATTTCATCTCAGTACATTTTGTTGTAGTCGCTCCATTGCCAAATTTTCTTCTTTTTTTCAATTGTTTTTTAGCGTATCTCCTTTCCAGAGTGTTTATTCCACTTTGTTCTCTGATTTCAAGGTTTCATTTCCTTTCCTGAAAGGAAATTCTTCCTTTCAGGAAAGGAAATGAAACCTAGCGATTTCAATGGGAAGAAATGGGAGAAAAAGAGGACAAAACAAATAAAAGCCAGATTTGAGGTTTAGGGGAATAAATGTCATTCTGGATGCCTGGTGGTGTGACAGCTTCTCCCAGCTACCTCAGGCTCCCCATTTTACAGCTGGTGGAGTAAAAATGGGGATCTAACTTAGATTTTCTGCCCTAAGCCACAAGCCTTATTTATAGCCTTTTTAGTGTCAGCAGTAATATTTAAGTCTCATTTGAGGCTTAATGCTTGCATGTAAACATTACTCAGCAACTTTTTGGCAGTGAAAGGGATAGAATCTCATTCTACTGGGGAACGTGTAACCCCCTTATTCAAAGGACCTTATTTTGTTAATCTCAATGCTTCTGGCTCCTTTCCCAGTGTTTCTTCTTCTTGGTGGCAAAGTATACAGAGGGATCGGCATATGAAGTGCTTCACTTGTGACACTTTAATTCACTTCCTTCCTCTATCCACTGCAGAAAAAACTAGGATCCTTCTACAGGTAAAAGCTATGGCAGGGAAAAATTGTGCAATCTTGTAAGCAAAATCTGAATCCTAATAAACGTGATCAAATTAAAATTCTACAGTAAGATTTTTAATTTTTTTTAAAATATAGATTTACAGCTTGAAAAATGCTGGGATTTGGTAAGAAGCCCTAAAATGCTGATACAAACCTTACTACATACTTCATATTTAATCTAAATACTTGTGTCTATTTATATGTACCTGTGCTGTAAGAATGAGCAAAAGAACCATCACAACCAAACAACTACCTTGATTATATAAAAAATACTAGTGACCCAAAATTTCCTTCAGTATTTTACTACAGAGGACTACATCCTTAATTCTACAAACCACTCCTTCCCTGGTGAGGCTTTTCTGGTGTTGATAGTGAAAAATGGCAAAGTGTTAAGCGTGAAAAGATACAATTGCATCTACCAATGTGTAGTTTCAATTTATATGCAAAAAGGTAACTGTTTACAGAAAAATGTTCATTGTGAACTCCGTAGTTTTAATTCTGTTTGGTTTTTTTTCAATGACATCCCTTTGATGCTATTTATATTCCTTTAAAATATTTTTATTACCCAGAACTTTTTTTATTATAATGTGTTATCTTTTCCATTAAAAACCATTAAAACAAACATTCTGATTATAATCTAGTTTGTAGTGCAAGTTGGAAAATACAAGAAGGACTGTTTTCACACATGTCCCCTTCTCATTTTCCTGCAGTATACTGGAAATCTGTGTCAGAGTCTGTGTCTTTGGCTCACCTTCAGGAAAACTCCATTAATATGTTGTGGTATGGAAAGATGAAATATATCTGTGAGATGAATGAAGTAGTAGTGAGGCAAACCCCTGAACACCTAGAGAGAAAGGAAATCAAAGGGACTTGTTCTGAGACTGTAAGACATTCTCTAATAGTCTGGTGCTTGAATTATCTGAACATATCAGAGAAAGCTGCAAATATCCTGATTATTTTCATTATTTTAATTTAGTGCTCTGTATACCAGAGAATGATCACCCATGTTCCACCATGCAGACTGTATTAACAACTTCTTAAATGCATCTTCTATTTGCAAAGGTTCTGAATGCAGAGTGTGTTCTTAAGAGTTTAATTAAAGAGCTTGCCTGTAAATCAAGAACAAAACCAACACAAAAAGCACAACTCAGCTTCTGTGAAGGTATGCTGTTGCCAGCAATAAATGTGGAAAAAGTCATTAAAATGGTTATGGAGCCAAATAAAGGCTCAGGATTATTGGACTGTTTGCACTGGCTGTACATACAGTTTCAACAAAATCAATGCCTACATGAAACATGCTACAATTAGGCTTCAAAGAGTATTTGATTACAAAGTAGGTGAAAAACCTGTAAATTTCAGTGCACTGCTATTGGTTTGCATCTTCACTTTCTTTGCTTAGAAAAGTGAAGTTTGTATAGTTTCTGTTTGAGTTATGGCTAAATTTTTTTAACTCTTAAAACCGGGTCTTAATTCCAAATCCACATGTTTACATTTAGAGGTTATTTTCTGTAAACACTTGTTCAAATACTCTTACACTGCTTGTTTTCCTTGTCAATAAAATACTTAGCTTATATCGTGCAATAATGGTCATGCCTGATTGAGGGGACCCCACTGACCAAGCCTTCTTGCTCCAGCTGCAGGAGACATTGTGCTCTCAGGCTCTCATCCTGCTGAGGGGCTTCAACCCTGGCATCTGCTGGGAAAGAAGCACAGTGGGGTCTAGGCAATTCAGGAGGCTTCCCGGCATGTGTAATTTCGAGCCAGATAATGGACAGCCCTAGCAGAGGGTGCAATACTGGATCTGTTGGTCATGAACATGAGCAAGCTAATTAGGAATGTGCAGATGGGAGGCATCCTGGGCTGTAGTGATCATATGCCGGTGGAGTTCACAGTCCTGAGGAATATGGATCAGGCAAGGAATAAGATTAGGCCCCTGAACTTTAGTAAAACAGACTTCCAGCTCTTCCAGGAGATAGTCAATAGGATGCCTTGGCAGACTGCCCTCAGTGACAAGGGAGAGTAACAGAGCTGTCAGATTTTTAAGGACGTCTTCCATAGAGCACAAGAGCTAGCAGTCACCAGGAGCAAGAGATCAGACAAGGGAGGCAACAAACCAGCACAGCCAAGTAGAGAATTGATGGTCAAACAAAAGCGCAAGAAGCAAGTGCATAGGCAGTGGCAACTAGGACAGGTAACCATGAAATAGAATAAAGATGAAGTTTTGTTGTGAAGGGATGGGGTGAGAAAGGCCAAGGTGAAGCTTGAACTGAACCTGGCAAGGGATGCAACAAATAACAAGAAGGGCTTCTACAGGTATGTACAACCAGAAAGGGAAGGTCAAAGAAGGTTTACCCACCTGATAAACAATGCTGGAAAGCTGGTAACAAAAGATGAGGAAAAGGCTGACGTACTCAAAATTTTGCCTCAGTCTTCAATGACAACCTCTCTTCCCAAACCTCTTGAGTGGATGGACAGCAGGATGGGGACTGGCGCAACAAAGTGTTTCCCTCTGCAAGTAAAGATCAGGTTCATGACCACCTGAGGTCATGTGTACAAAAGTCTATGGGACCTGATGAGGTGCTTCCCAGAGTCCTGAGGAAATTGGCTGATGCAGTTTCCAAGCCACTCTCTGTGGTATTTGAAAAGCGATGGCAGTCAGGTAAAGTCCCAGGTGACTAGAAGAGGGGAAACACTCTACCCATCTTTGAAAAAGGTGGAAAGGAGGGAACTACTTGGGAGCTACTGACCTGTCAGCCTCAGCTCTATGTCTGAGAACAGATGGAACAGATCCTTCTGGAAGATAGCTAAGGCACATGGAGCACAGGGAGGTGATTCAGGACAGCCAGCATCGCTTCAACAAGGACAAGTCCTGCCTGACCAACCCAGTGGCCTTCTGTGATGGAGTGACTCCAGTGGACAAGGGAAGGGTGCAGGCATCATTTATCTGGACTTCCTTAAAGCCTTTGACACAGTCCCCCTCAGCATCCTTCTGTCTCAACTGCAGAGACATGGACTTGATGGGTGGACTATTGGGTGGATAAGGAATTGGTTGGATGGTCATATCCAGGGGGTAGTAGTCAACAGCTCAGAATTCCAGTGCACATCAGTGACAAGTGGTGTCCCTTGGGGTCCCTGCTGGGACCAGTGTTATTTAATATCTTCATTAATGACATAAACAGTGGGATTGAGTGCACCCTCAGCAGGTTTGCAGACAACACCAAGCTGAAGGTGCATTTGCCACTCCTGAAGGATGCGATGTCATCCACAGGGACCTGGACAAGCTCAAAAAGTGAGCCGTGGGAATATCAGGAGGTTTAAGAAGACCAAGGGCAAGGTCCTGTGACTGATTCAGGGCAGCCCCCAATATCAACACAGGCTGGGAATGAATGGATCAAGAGCAGCCCTGCGGGGTGCTGCTGGGTGAGAGGCTGGACATGACCCAGCCATGGGCACTCCCAGCCCAGAGAGCCAAATGTGTCCTGGGCTGCATCCAAAGCAGCAGGGCCAGGGAGGGGATTCTGCCCCTCTGCTCTGCTCTGGTGAGACCCCACCTGCAGTGCTGCATCCAGCCCTGGGGTCCCAGCACAGGAAGGACATGGATCTGTTGGAGGGGGGGTCCTGAGCAGGGCCATGAAGATGATCAGAGGGCTGGAGCACCTCTCCTGTGAAGACAGGCTGAAAGAGTTGGGGTTGTTCAGTCTGGAGAACAGAAGGCTCCAGACAGACATAATTGTGGTCTTTGAGTACCTGAAGGGAGCCTACAAAAGAGATGGAGAGAGACCATTTACAAGGGCATGTACTGCTGGGACAAAGGGGAATGGTTTCAAAAAGAGAGTACATTTAGATTAGATTTTAGGAAGAAATTCTTTACTGTGAGGTTGGTGAGACACTGGACCAGGTTTCCCAGAGAAGTTGTGGATGTCCCATCCCTGAAAGTATTCAGTGCCAGGTTGGATGGGGTCTCTGAACAACCTGGTTTAGTGAAAGGTGTCCTTGCCCATGCTAGGAGGGTTGGAACTGGAGGATCTTTGAGGTCGTTTCCAACCCAAACCCATATAAAACTCCATTCTATAATTCTATGATTAGGATATATACAAAATAAGGAAGGAAGACAATATAAGAGGAATTCAGTTGCCTAAATGAAGGTGTCCAGTGTCACTTAGGATGTGTTTTACCACTCAAGATAACTACACAAGGCTGACATGGTACTTAGGGTGACTCTGACATCCCTATGCAGCAGCAACAGAAAGTGCACAATGCCTAAATTTACAATGTTTGGGTAAACAAATCTCATGCTGTCAGTCCTATTGATGTGCTGTCCTTAGTGCTGGCACCTAAAATCTTGTCAGGTTTTTCATAGGCTTCACACTAGCCAAGGACTGAGGAACTGAAGGACACTACTAACACAGCTTTGCAGGTTAGCACAAGACAATCCTCAAAGCAGAATGGGAGAAAACAGGAAGGGTGCTTGCTTTAAATTCTAGATTATAATATAAATGATTGTCTGGAGTAGCTGATAGAAGGAGCTGATCCCTTGTTTTCAATACTGAATGAGAGATGGTAGGTGGGACATGGTACTTAACGACTAGTGAAATACAGAAAGTATAACATGAACAAAAGAACAGATTAGGGAAATTCTTTGTGTAGGAGCATTCAAGAGTCTAAATAAGGAAAAAGGTGGCATTTACAAAGGTATAAAAAAGGATACTTTCATGCTTCAGACAGAAAATTAGAACCTGAATGAGTTGTTGTGCAATTTGGGTTTTTTTAAAGGTATTTTTTGGGATTTTTAAGGTGCTGACTGGACTTAGGGTCCTGACTGACATCTGAATCAAAGATGCTGCCTACAACTCTGGCAGATGCAGGCAGACCAGCAGCATTCCCCTCTGGGAATGAGAGCATGCGGAAGTATGCCAAATGCTGCTTAGCAAATCCCCGAACAATGTGCTCAGTGACAAATTCCTAAAGATGAAATGCATTGACATTGATAGCCATTTGTAGCCCTTTCCTTTTGCATCCATTTTATTGGACTGTTCTATTTGTGTAAACCTTCAGCAGAGTTTTACTTGACAGCCATGTCTAAAGTGTAACCCTTCATCTCAATGCAATTCTGCAAGACCTTTTGTAGCTTCGGTTGCACACTGAGCTCAGGCTTCTCCCAGACATAATAAGGAGGTGAAAAAAGAAAAAAAGGTTATTTGAGATAAACCCCAGTTGATTCACCTTGAAAGGTTTTCTCTTCTCCAGAAGATAGCACATATAAGATAGAATGACATGGGTGCTGAGTCAACCTGATGGTTTTCCAGTCCAGCACAGGCTCTTATTGATGCTGTAACTCCACTGCTGTGTAGAGTGATCTTCTGGATACCTCAAGAATTTAAGACACTTGTCTCATGCATTTTGCAGATCCCATTTGTAACAGAGGACTCTCCAGATTCAAAAAGCTATACACATTAGCTTTTTGGCTTCAGACAGAAGGTCACTATTGCATTCTTTTGCACTGAATAGAGGCTTTTACAGTGTCAATGTGCCTTTATCTAATTCATAGGGTTACTTCCAGCCAGCCAACAAAACTGCAAGTAACTGTGTAGTTGTTAAGCAGTTATTTTATTTCATCTTGAACAGGTTGGGGTTTTCTGTCTTTTATTTTTATCTCCCACCAGGTAAGATGAAAGAAGTTTAGAGGCATGGGTTGTGTACAAACTCACTTAGGCCTCTCTTTTACGTGAATCCCTGCATCACTGAAGTTGTTGCATTAGATCTTCCCATAACATCTTTCTTGCTTATTCTGGCCTGATGTTTTTGTTGATGATTGATTATACACCTTTCATTCAGAAAGACTGCAATGACCTATTTTATTTATGTAAAAGCTCTCAGTTTAAGAACCCAATTGAATGCAGCCTTTTACTGAATGATGAAGTTATTCCAAAACACTGAATTACCAATTCCCTTTCCTCCACTGCTTCTTCCTCTGCGTCCAACCACCTGGATACCTTCTGACTTCTGTTAACTCTGCCTTTCATGGGATCCCCAGTGAAAAGGTAATTCAGCTTCTGAAGGGACATAAAACTCATCCAGCAAAACAATGAAAATTTTTTCATCTGGTTTTATAAGCTGAACTGACTCAACAATAAGTCAGAGCTGGCACAAAGGATAGGACAGGACACTGCACCTACAAACAGGTCCTAACCTGATGAAGGGAGATGAAGAAGCTGAACCACCCCTCTGGAGGTGTTTTGATTGCACGAAAGTTTTAGATGAGCTCAGCTGTCTAACAGCAGACAGAGGTTAATTAATGGCAATTGTCTGAGCTGGACTTGTCTTGGACCAGAGTTCAGAAATAAATGCCCTTTAATGCAAGCAGCCACGTGTGCAGCTTCTGCCTGTTCTTAAAAGTAAGGCAGATTTACTAATGCTGCTTCTTTTTAAAGCCTTCAGGCCAGTTTAACACCTTGGCTTAAATAAGAAGTTATCAAAACCAGATCCTCCTGCATCAGTCTATTTAAAAAAAAAAAACAAACAAACAAAAAACTCTTGCTGCTATTGACAAATCTATCAATAAGATGTGCTAAGAAAGCAACTCAATGTAATATAGCTGTAAGTAGTATATATTGGTTGCATTTTTGGGACTCCATCTAAATGGAAAAATCTGTGCGAATGTTGTCTGGACAGGGTAGTGAATCACTCCAGTAGTGAGCTCTGCCCCACGTTGCCCCATTTCTATTGTGCAGAGAACAATGTAAACAGAGAGAAAGAAAGCACTAAAATTTCTGTAGTCTAGTGGTGTGACTACTCATCTATGAGAGTGCCATGGGCTCTGGTTCCGTGTTGCTGGTCTGCTGATGCAGATGGATACTGAGGATCAGCTACAGATAGAAGTCTCGGGCACAGAGGCTTGAACACCAAACTCCCCAACCTTTTCAGTGGCTGGGCTGGATTGCAAATTCTTCATTCTTGGCTGCCTATGAGCCCAAGTTCATTAGTATATTTGGAGAGTCCTCACTTTCCCTGGCCCAGCCCAGCTCAGCCTACTGTCTGAGGATGAGTGCACTCTCCAGGCAGCGTAGGCTTGGTGCCCTTGGGCGAAAGATTCCAGTGTTTGCCACCTGGGTTGTTGCAAGGCAGTGAACAGTATTTGGGACAAAGTGGATTCAGTGCAAAGTGTCTCTGACAAAGACTGTGCATCAATCTGCTTCATCCTGGCATCCCTGTTGTCTCTCTTATCATCTATTTGTGGTTCCCTATCTGTCCTCTTTTCCTGGTCTGAATCTTTTGTGACAATGATCATTACAGTGCGTTGCCTAAAACAGGTTCAAAAGAGACACTCGTTTATGATTGGCCTCATCTCTTTATATGCTGTGTATATGATACTCAGTAGTGGAATAAGGATAGTGGGACATCTCAGGGTGGGGGGGATTAGTGTGGCACAACCTCCTCATGGGCAGGAAAGTGATAGGCCAAGACAGCAAGGAGCCCCCAGCCTGTGTAGGAGTGCTGATACATCACGCAGGGGATCTTGAGCAGTGGATGTGAGATAGGACAAAACTTTACCGGGTGCTGCTGAACCAGATCTGAGCAGACAACAGAAAAAATCCTTACTGGGAAAGCAACTACAGTCAGCTGAGTCAAAGGCCCCTTTTTCTTCCTGAAACATGGGGTTGTTTTTGTCTCTGGGTGCTCAATTTGACAGTATCCCTTCTACCTCACCTTTTTACAGTTGGTATGGCTACACACTGATATACCCACAACCTTCTAAACGCTGTGGTTACAAACTTTCCTATGGGATATACAGAGACAGAAATCCAGCACAACTGAGACAATTATCTCTAGAGGAGAAAATTCAGGAACCAGAGGCACAATAAACTCACCATGACATAAACAGTTAGTACCTGCTGAGTTTGGGTCTGTAGCTGCTGCTGTCTGTCTCTGTGAATGATCTCAGCCAACTCTTCACATGTCAGACCCTACATGAGAAAGGCTCAAACTGTGGTAAATCATGCTACAGCCAAAGCTGTCTGAGTTTCTGTACAGGGATAATTGTTTTGCCTTAACTCACAGATGGCAACTAGATAATCTACAGTCTAGGCCCTGACCAAAGAACTCTCGTAGCACTCTGCAGGAGCTACCTTTTTGATAAATCTCTAGGCTTTGAAAGGCTGTGTGTTCATAACACCTTGTGACTAGCTTGTCTTAGAAATTAAGGACCATTTTTCTTCTGAACATAAATAAGAATATAGTGCAATTCAGTGAACTTCATTGAAGTACTTCTGAATTTACTTTAGTATAGCTGACAGCAGAATCAGACTCTATATGCGTTGGCATGTTCTCTATAGGACATTGTAAGAAAAAACAACAAAGTTATCCGTCTTAAACCATGTTTCAGCTTGCTGGTGGATCTGAGCTTTAAACATTACACTCTGGTCTAATGCCAGAAATTTTACCTGCTTTCAGATCTCTCAATTTTAAACTGTTTGCCAAGGCTTGAAAACTGTAGGTGTAAAATACAGTTAAGGAGTTTTACACTCTGAGACTTGCCAAGAAAAGTCCATGTCTCCCCTGTATTAATGACTTATATTGTAGCATGTCTGGAAAACTATGACTTTAATTAGAAAAAATTAGAAAATGCTTTAAAACATAGCCAATTGATGTACATTACTGCTGCGTCTAACAATTATGAGTTTGAAAAGGTTTTCATTTATTCTTATCAATGGGAAAGAAGTTAGTGTAATATCATGTTGAAAGTTTCAATTCCTTCTGGTTAATCGGAGAACAGGTACATGCAGAAGAAAGATGTCACATAACAGAGACGTACACACAAATATCTTATGCAGATTTAGCCTTTTTGAGTTAGAGGCTTGTCCTGTTTGCCAGCTGAAAGCTAACCATGTACCAGCCTTTACAAATAGGAGCAGAGCCACAGGAATGGATTATACTCCTTTAGTCAACACTCATTAGCTCACATCTGGAACAGTGCATCCCATTACAGGCCTCCAGTGCAAGAAAGACATTGAAAAATGGCAGCAAGTTCAGCAGGGAGCCACCAGGGCTGAGGGATCTGGGCTGGTTCAGCCTGCACAGCTGCCTGCTAACCTACAAGGAAGTTACCGTGAAGACAGAGCAAGGCCAAGATGCACAGGAGGAGAACAAGAAACAGTGATGACAAACTGAAATAGGGAAATTCTGATTAGATATAAGGAAATATTGTCTCCCTTGGGATAACTTTCTATTGGAAATGGTAAATTAGAGAGACTGTGGAACCGAACAACCTGATTTAAACCCAGTGTTGACCTGCTTTGAACAGGAGACTGCCCAAGAGAACTCCTTCTTGTCATTTCCAGCCTAAGTGAGTCCATGATGTTGTCATCTGATAATCTGTATCAGTGAAAGTGGATGTAACAAGCTACCAAAAGAAAACAGAAGTTATTTTCTTCTGGATGCAAATCCAGATCCATTGTGCAATTTAAAGCAATAGTAAATGTCTAGGCATCATCTTTCCTTAGCTTTCTCTGTTCTGAACTTACTGAGTCAAGCCATACTAAACGAGAGTAAATTTAGTCCATTAAGTTACTTCTGATTATTAAGCAAAGTAAATAGCTGTATGAGCTTAAACAAAATTATATTGTCAACTGAAGGAAAAGCATTAAAAAACCCCAAATGCATAAGAATGAAGAGAGCAGAAAACATGAAAAATTAAGTGTAAAGTTGTCTTTATTTTTTTCTGCAATGTTTCAATACATTTTGGGCAAGTAAATGGTTTTCTCCTCTCTTTTTTGGCCCATATTCCAACTTCAGAAGTTGCGTCTACACCGTATCTGCAGTATGAATTTTAGGATGCTTCGTAGTCCTATAGCCTGGTATCTGAGACAACAGTCTTCATTCAGCTTCAGCTCAGATTTTCTAATATTTAGATAATGCCTGAGTTTAGAATGGACTTCAAGTATTCTGTGGGGCATAACCATCCTTAACACTTCTGCTTGAGCTTATCATTGCAAAAGCTGATGGGACAGCTCTTACAGCCCTGTTTTGGCTGGGCTGTAATTTAGTTTGTCGCTTTCCTGCATTCTCTCTGGAACATAAGCATAGGCTACCTTGAGTAAGGTAAGCATCTTACACAGATGAGATTTACTGCAGTTTTTGGTCCACCCCTTGGCACAGTTTACAATGCAGATGCAGCAGTTTAAACATCCGTTGGTGTTCAATATTCTTGTGACAAAATCTCTGGTCTTTTGGTATTAGTATGTGATGGACCAGTTGTGTAAGGGGATGTGCATTGGATTCACAGTCACCTTCACATTTAATTGCCAGAACTGGTCTGATATTCTTTTAAAGTTTGCTTAGTATGGATTCAAATGATATATCCTTATTGGTCTGAGCACCACAGAGAATTCTAATGAAGAATTAAAAACTGACCCTGAGATCTCCAGCTGCATACAAGTGTTGTAAATGGGTGCCACTTCTAATTCTGAGGAGGAAAAACAGTTATGACTCACTGTTGATCTTTTTAAGAATAGCAATGGATAAATGGTTGGGTTAACACAGATTTCTAAGACGGAACCTTCATTTAACTTTGTTGACGTGGCAATTATTTTAAAAGCAGCTAGATCAAAAGAGCCATTAATCTACTTTCCTTCAGTATTTTCAAACATGCTGCAACATAAAATGCCTGATAAAATTATTAAGGTTATTTATTTCAGTCTCATTGCCTTTACATGTCTGGATGGCACCCAGCCAGAAGTCTACTCAGTTGTGTTTAATATGTGCTGGCAAATACCCCTCCTGCCCTCTATTTTTAATATTAACTTGCTAGAGTGTTCTGGTTTGTATGTTAAATCTAAATACATATATTTCATCAATTTACTGTGAAAAAAGTACAAAATAATTTTTAAAAATCCAAGACTGTTTTCTTTTTGATTTTGTAACATCTTGATAGGTAATGTTTTTCTTTAGGTCCTCCCTAATCAAAAGATGCAGAAAAGGGTGGGAAGGGAAACTGACTTTTAAAACATAGCTATTTTGGTGAAAGGTAGCAGCCCTGAATCAAAACACAAACAAACTGCTTATGTTTCCCAAATATGAGCTGCTGTATACGATAAAGCTGATTAGCCAAGACTTTATTTCTTTCACTCAGTAGGTCTTTTCGAGCCTCATTTTGCCCCTCTGGGTCAAACTGAGCTCTACCTCCCTTGTGAAGGCATGTCTTTGATTCTAATTGCTCTATCTACACTCAAGATAACTAAAAGTTCCAGAATCTGGTTTCATGTGTTATATTTAACATTTTAAAGATAACTGCAGGCTTGATTTTAGTTGCCAAGACTTTGTAGCAAGTAAATTTTGTACCCAACAAAACAGAAGATAAACCACAGATAAAACCATAACAATTTCTTAATTAACAGAAAACACCCTCAAGTTGTGTTTTGAGACTAAACGGTCTTCTCTTTCTTCCCATTTCCACCATTGTGGCTGCTTTAAATCTCCATGTTCTGGTTACCATAGGGTATGTGGCCAGAAACATACAAATTAGACTCAGCATTGGTGCTGATAATTAAATTATAGTACAGGTTGTGATTCTACAACCCTTGTGTTGTGAATCCATGTACTTAGGCAACAATACAGTAGAATTGATTTAATTACTTTGGTTTATGATACCAGGGGTTATGGTACATTGTATATAGTTTCTCAGAAACCTTGACTATTTTGAAACTTAGAGGTCTATTTTTCAAGAGGTCAAATAATATAAAACATAGTTGCTGCATTGCTCTGTAAGATCTGTATCACTTCCTCCAAATGGGAGCCACAGGAGTCAGCAGCTTAAGTAGTTCATAATAGTCAATAGGACATGCTGAAGAGAAGAATATAACTTATTGAATCATTTAGTAATTTACATTGGAATCTCTCTCTGAGATTGTTTCTCAAAGCAATTCAAAACTTGTCAGGGCAGATTGTCCAGTGTCATAGCAGCTGAACTTTGAAGGCATCCAAGGGTGGAGATCCCACAACCTATCTGAGCAACCCGTTTCTGTGGTTTATCACCTTCACTGAGAAGACTTTTTTCTCCTTGATTGTATAGAGAATTTCCTGTGCTGCAATTTGTGTTCATTGCATCTCATTTTTCCACTGTATACACCTCTGAGAAGAATGTGGCTCCAACTTCTCTATAACTGTTCCATTCCCCTGCAAGTGGAATACAATTAGATTTCCCCTTTGAACTCCAAGCTGAGTAAAAGTTGTCTCTGATCTCTCCATACTTTATGGATCTCCTCATAATCTCAGTGGTCTTCCACTGGACTTACTCTAACATGTACAAGAAAGATCACGACTGGACATAGCGCTCCAAACACAATTTCACATGTGTCAAATAGAGGGGAATAATCACTTTTTCTGAATGTTGCATGTCCTTGCTAATAGGATGATGTTGATCTGCTGCTGGCTCCTGTTCAGGCTGCCATCCATGATGCCTGGTGATAGCTTATTCATCCAATCTTTATGTCACAATAAGGGAGCTATGGGAGACTGTCTATAAAGCCCTGCTAAATCACCACTTTACATATATCAAAAACAATGCAACAAGAAAGGAACTCTTATCTCTATTCACACTGCTGTGTTAATTGAAACTAAGTGTAGTCAGATACCGTTTTTGTCCGGGAATGAAGCAGCTCAAATGCTGAGTGCAGACAGTGAACTATTCTGATGACTGAGAAGCTGCTTTTTATATACAGTTATACCTCATAGACAAGGTTCACTTAAGGCAGTAGCTTTGTACCAATGGCTGGCAGTGAATTACCAGAAAATTATGTATGTCTCAGTGAGGTGATGGGATTTTTATGCAGTATTTTTATCAGTGTTGTGGTGTTGCATTTTTGGGCATGACTCACCCATGTAATTCTCTTTCTGGAAAGAAGCTGGTAGATTACTTTGCAATTTTCATTTTAACTGGAGATGCAACATATGATTGTGTGAATTCATGAGCTATTTTTTAATCATAACAACATATTTTTGAAATTTTTGGTTTGATATGTGGAGAAGATGCACCAGTAATTTCTGACAGGTTATTGTATTTAAAGGCACTATTGTGTGTAGATATTATAGTCCAAGGCCTTAAGCAAGACCAGATTTGTAGGTAGGGATAATACCTCTTATTAGAGAAACTGAAACAGATAGAAATATTAGTCACACAAGCCACACACTGGATCTAAACAGAAATAGCAGATGTCAAAGCTAAATACAAGTTTAACTAAATTTGTAATGAGACAGTTTTGGAAAATGAGACAGGTGTCTTTCATCTTTCAGACAGAAACTCCCTACTTCCTTTTTTCCTCTTGTCCATACAACCATGACCTTCTTCTCCAGGATGAAGTTCTGGAAAAACGAAAATTGACAATTTTCTTATTGAAAGTTGATGATTGTTCCATATTAAGGACCTAAGTCAAGGGGCCCTGAGGAGAAAGCTACATAATGATGTATAGAGAAAGACAATGAACATAGAGCAAGTCAAAGACATTGGAGAAGCAGCCAGAAATCAGAAGTTCTGTTTCAAAACAGAGATTATACCAAACAGACACTTAATCATAATGCTCATATACTTTCTTGATAAACTAAACCCACCTAGAGAACACAAAATACCTGGCTTCCCTGTTACGTACGGCAACCCTGTGGTCAGTTGTGTGGGATGTTTGGGATGTTTTTTTATCTAGAAATGAGGCTTTGTGACTTGATCTTTTTGCAATAGACAACAAATTGCCATTGCGTGGCTGAAATTATCTTCCGTTGACTGGGAACTCATAAAAATTTAATAATCCTACTGTTTTACTGAAATAAAATAAAGGTTAAGACACTTGTATACTTGATGAAGAAATCAACATCCCTGCCATTACCCAATAACAGCTTCTTGGCAGCCTTTTGAAGAAAAAAAACCAGGTAAAGAGATGGTGAATATTACACTTATCATTAATTTGCCAAGTCAACATATTAACTGATTTGAGTCGAGTTAGTGGTTCCTCAGGCAAGGATTCATGGCTTCACTAAACCCTGGGAGTAGTGGGAGAAATTGAGGAAGCTTTTAAGAAAGTTCAGTTTTGAAATGAAGTGAGGAGGAGGTGTCCTCTCTCCAGTAGCAGACTTTCTCTATCAGCTTGTAATGACAGGGAGAGTGAACAGGGGAGTTAGGTTAGGGCAGGTCAGGAAATCAAGGGGCAATAGCTAGCTACGGCAGAAGACCTCAGAGGCAGGAAACAACAAAGTGTTAGTTGACCTCCTGTTTACAGAGTTCTTCTTTCATGAGCTCATAGGCCAATATTCTCATAGGTCTGCTAATGGTGAAAGACAGAAGTTAGGTATTTTCCTTAGGTTAAGGGCTCTATCTTCCTTCATGTGGGTTCAACACTTTTATCAGACTTAAGGAAAATTTCATTCATAAGAGATGAAGAGACCTGGCTCTTCCTCAAACTCCCTGTACAATCAGAAATATGTAACTCTGTGTTTATGTTAAGGACAGAGGGACAGAGTGCTCCGTGTTGTGTCCTACTGCCTGCTCAGTCAATTACTTTTCCAGCAAGTGATAAAACTTAAACAAGAATAAGAAGAATTCCAAAGGCAGTGGCTATGCCATAGCTCTGATATCAGTCAGTTCAGTAGTGGCCTTTGGTGTTCTTCCGTAGATGCATTGCAGACATGCATGTAAAAATTCTACTCTTCATGAGCAATAGAGATGAGCTGCTGATGGAATACAGGCTGCTTCTGCAAACATACACTTGAGTCTTTTTATTCTATTCCTTTTAGGGTATCAGAAAGTGTCAGGCACATCCTGCCATCAAACTTGTCCCCTACAATAACAGTGAAAAGGAGTGTCTTCTGTTGCCTGAAACAGCATCCTCGCTGACAAGAATCATAGTTTCAACATGGTTTAATAGTAATTGACCAATTCTCTGATCAGAACAGAGTTATTTACTGTACTTCCTCCTTCCTGCTAGTCTTTAGGCACACTGAGGTCATTAAAGAGCTAATTTATATAGAAGTTTCCTAAAACATTGCTGCTCACATAGAGTTTTCATAAACTGAATGCTTTAGAATAATTTGCAAGTGAAATTTAAAACACTATTTAATATCAACTGTAAAATATATGTTCAATAAACATCTGTTCCTAGTTCTTTTCATATCTGTCAAAACTAAAAGGAGAAAAACCTGTGTACAATATAGTCCTGCAGAACTTATGCTAGTCATGCTGAAATGTAATATTGTCATACTCTAAACTGAAAAGATCTTTTTTTCTTTCCCGCTTTTTTTTAAATTTTTGATTTTTTTTCTTTTCTGTCAAACTATCAATCAAAGCTTATATAGTGACAATGTACCAGATTTCACTAAGCAGTAATTCAGCATGTGTTGCTGTTTATATTTATGAAAAAAAATATGGGTCACAAGCACCTTTTTCCTCCCCCCTCTCTTAAAAGTGCTCTTTCTCTGATAGGCCCTTCGCAATTTTAACTCCTAGAACTATCTTCCAAAGAATGGGAAAATAGACAGATCCGTTTCCAAAACAATTCTTTTTCTGTTCCACCTAAAGTTGGCAGAAGTAAAGCCTTTATTTCCATGGAAAAGGTTTTCAGTGAAAAGTCATAGATAGCATAGCCTTTGTGGCTCTGATTTGGTACAGAATGCAGAATGGATGGACTGCAAACCAGCTAGGTTGAAATCTTTCTCTCTGCTACTCTAGTGCAGCATCTATCGTCTCACTGTGGCTGACAAGGCACATACATCTTGCAACTGGGAGGTATCTTTTTCATAAATATGTCTGTTAGATAAAGAAAGATTCTGTTCCTTTTCAGAACAGGAAAGAAACAAGCTTCAAAATACAAGACCAAGCCTGTTCCTTCAAATTAAATCTTGGCTCTCAGGAATCCTGCAGCAGAGGAGATCTTTACCTTTATGGAGGAAAGTGTTTATGGAGCCAATTATCTATGTTTACTGTAGCTGGCAACAAAGTCATCATGAAGAGTTTTTCCTAAAACGAAAATTGTCCATCCATACTAAAGGTGTTTCATTAAGGTGAGGAGCTGGAGATTGCAAATCGTGGAATGTGTTATTACATTTCTTTGCCTACAAAAGCAGCAAACACCTTGCCAACTGCACTACTGTCTTCTCATCAGCTTTTCTGACTTGTATTACACTACTTAACCCCATTGTGCCTGCTAATGCAGAAAAAAAGAATAAAATCCAACCTTTTTTTTAGCTGAGCCCCTTTAATACTTCTAGGTGGGGCATTCTCAAACATGAAAAACATTTGCATAAAAGTAAGATTCCTGTATGTCTTTGACAGCAATCTGAGCTGCAAAGAGAAATTACATTACCTGGAACTAGAAGTGATTTTACCTTAGACAACCTCAGCATCCAACAATCTGAGTCAGCAGGAAAACGGCTTCTGAGTTCTACACACACTAGAAAAATAAGTGCAGATTACTCTCCAAAGAAATATTGTAATAAGGCTGTTCACCTAATGAACCCTCATAACTTCTGGAAGAAATTTTGCTCCTACTGACGTTTAGTAGGATTTTCCTATCAACTTCTGGGCAGCCAGTAATTCACTATCAATTCTTAGGGCTATTTGTGCCCTGCTGACTCCCTTCCTGGAGTGAATAAAGAATACTTGTGTAATTACTGATGTCTAGATTCAATGCTTTTGATAAAATTCAAGACATTGTAATTCTATTCTGGTCAGAAATTTTTATGTCAGCTTCCACAGGTTGTTGGGAGGGCTTCTGAATGTTGTCTGCAGCACAGTAGACATGCCTGTATGCTCACTAGTTTTTTAGTAATATGGTAACAATACTGCTGGAGAAGGAGCTGGATGAACCTCTTCCTACCTGAGGAAAATTAGATGATCTCAGCCTTTTCAAAATCACCAGGTTAACATCAGAAAGAGAGAAACAAGTAATATTGTTTATTGTTACCATAAGCATATGATTCCTACTGTCCAAAATCTATATATTCATTGACCCTTACTAGTTTTATTTTAATAATAAACTTATTGAATATTACATGTCTTCCCATTCACACACACAAACACACACACATGCACACACACACATCATGAATTCAAGCTATGGCTCTCCTTGAGTCTCTTTAGGAATGGATATCCTATTTATGTTGGTGTCATGCGTAATTTCTGATTAATGCCAGTCCTGGTGTCTCAGACTTAAAAGGAATTATTATAACCTTCAAGGAACCTTCCTTCAGGGAAGATGTCAGTTTCTTTAACTTCTCTTTAATCTCCACTGCCCAAGAAACTCCACCTTTTCTCTCTTTAATGTATAGAAAATTTATTATGAAAATAACTGGATTAAGAAATAGAAATCAGTTTGACTAAGCATTTCAATCAAAACTTTTAGGTCTTTTTGAAATGTCAGAAAAGGAACATGTCTATCAGCTCATAATCTGAAATGTTTAAGTGATACAGAGCCTTCTGTAGGGTTCAGCCAGATTGTGAAGCCCTTTTTCCTGTGACTCCTACTGAACAGTCCTCAGAAATATTGAGTACTTTCCAATGCCCTGGAAAAAGTGATTCAGTTTTATCCAGGAATAATATAGCTTGTGAAAAAATTGTGTCAAACAAACATCAGAAACTCTGTGTTTATGAGCCTTCTAATGTTCAAAAACAAAACCTGGGGATATGGATTTCTGGTGTTTCATTGTTAAAAAATAAAGTAACATATGAGCATGGCTAAAGATGTGGCAGTTTCCTAATCAGTAGGCAGACAGGAGGAAATTCTCTCTTCTGAGAATTTGTGGTTTCATCCAGTTGAATGTCTGGCCTGAACTTGGCTAGATGATAAAAAAAAGAGAGATCTAATTATTTGGCCTATGGTATCATAGAAATTTTTCAGCAGAAACATGAAAGCCTGCATGAACTGAACTGGAAAGCAAGAGGATATTGTGTAATAAATAGGAGTCGAGAAGGTGACTGGGGAATAACATTTTCCATTACATCAATTCAAAGCAGAAAACTCAGCCCCAAGATTTTTTTATCCCTGTACATTCTCCCTCTCAGTTTCTCCGAAAGGCACTCACTATGTCCAGATACAGATTCATTTTTCATTTCTTATGCAAATATTAACAGACTGAATCATGAGGGTAAGTTCGTCACAATGAGCAGTTTCAAAGGAGCATGTAACTGCCAAGAGTTCATGGTGGTTCAGGGACTTTGCTTTTACAGATTTCTGCAGAGATTAAAAGTTAGATCCAGTACAAACAGCCCTTTCACTAAGCTCTCACTGGTTGTGACAATGAAATAAATTCTTCAGAAAGCACACTATTAATAATATCCTTTCCTCATTTCCAATTCCTATGTTGAATAAGATGGATGCTAATTTTAGATATGTAAAAATAAATGTCATTGAGGAATAATATCTTTAGAAGACAAGGCAGAAGGCAGTTTTCTCTCTTCTACTGATGACTCACGGCACATGTTGCTACATAGGAACCTCTTCTCAGAGAAGAGGAATACTTCTGCTTGATTCTAGTTTTTGGAAACTGCCCCTTTTTTCTGCTTCTATTTCTATGTCTGTTGCGGTGTGGCAGGGCGAGGTGGCGAAATGCTGCGGCTGCCGTGGCAGAGAAGGGGAAGAGGTAAAATGCCGTGACCTTCCCAAGAGCATCTCTGGCACAGACAGCCGTTTGGGTCGGCGCCGCTTTCCCCTGCACGTGGGCGCTGCTGCCAAGCTGGATAGCCAAGTGAACAGCAGAGAGACCGACGAGCAAAAGCAGGAAGGATCTTCAGTTTGGTATTCCAAGGCAGTTTAATGGGACTGCACTCCAAGGGAACCAGGGACTGAAGACCCCCAACAATGAGTGTGCATAGGGTTTTATACGGAGGCGGGCAGAGCAACAGGGACCAATGAACTGAGGGCTCAGGGGCGGCACAAAGGAGGGCCAGGGTGCAGGGACCAATGGAGACAGACTGAGGGAGTGGCTGAGGGAGGAGGACCAACGGGGTGTCGAGTAAAACAGAACTTTCCAGAACTGGGGTGTCAACCAGGGAATGACAGGCAGGGGATTGACAATTGGGAGGTGAGGCCAATGGGCCAACTGGGGTACAGGAATTAACATAAACAAATTACTAATGCAAGGGATCTTGGGAGGAGGTCTTTTTCTCGCCCTAAGCACGAGAACACTGATTGAAATAGGGCTCATCCCACCAATGCACCTTCTGTTGCTCCGGTGGTGGAGGTGCACTGGCCTCCACATATGTCCCCCCAGTAATTACAGTAGGCAGCCTCTGATTACTCTGATTTATCACTGGATGTAGATTGACTTTTGTGATCTACACGAAAAAGATTGTATCTAGCAACTCTCACAAGCCTCAGAAGTGGATTTCAATATTGAGTTGCTTCACTAAAAGTGACTACAAGAATGCCAGTCAGTGGGAATTTTGTTTGCAAGTTGTGCATTTAACAATTAGTAGCAGTACTAAGGTCACAGAGCTATTGACAATGAACTAAAAACTTAAAAAATATTATTTTCCAAAATAACTAGGCTCTCAGGTCACAGATGCAGCTACTACTTCTTTTGAGATACAATTCTAATTACTCCAAGCCAAGACATACTCTTTTAAGATGACAGTAATCTTCTTTCATAGAGAAGCCTCTTTTAGCCCTTGGTCCCTTTTCCGTCTGGTATTACCTTGCCTTGCACTGTCTTCGTTTGTTTTCATAATTTCTAAAGCATCTTGTCAAAATCTGTTATACTGCTTTTTTAATGAAAATTTTGAAAATTCATTTATCATTAAATTAATGGTGAGGAACAGATAAGGGCACTGAAAAGTAGATTTGCTACTACTCTGACATTCCCTAGTCTAGACAGAATCTGCTAGACCAAGGATCAGAGTCAGCATGACCAGAAAGGTGTTGTGTTTTGAGGGCAGAATAGCAGTGCACTGTGTGTGGTGGTTGGTGACAATCTGGATGTCTCAAATATGACACTGCTTTATGTAATGCAGATATACTGTAATTCCCATTTTCAATAATTTCAATAATCTAGGTGTTTAAATTATTTAAGCGAATATTAATGTATCAAATTATTTACAGATTATAAAGTTGTCATTCTAAAGGTTCATCTTCTTGGAAAGAACAGGAAATGTTTAGTCCTGCAGTTCTTTTGAGAGACTAGTTTTGTTCCCTCTGCAGGACTTGACCTGCTCATTTATAGAGCAGAATGGGAGCTGTACCCAGCTATAGCTGTCTCCCATGCTGTCACAGTGCACACGCTGCTCTCTGCTGGAAGGTTTTCGTGCATGTGTTTGACGTGAGCGATCCACTGGAACCTCTCAATTAACCTCCAGTGCCATCTATGCTTGCTTGTATATTTATGTCAGGAAACCATGTCTTTTAAACATGGGATAAGTAAGATCGTGCACTGCTAATCCTTCTTCATCTACATCATCTTCTGGTCTCTTGGTTGGACCCCATGTTTTATCATCTGAAACAGCAGACGGCAAAATGTACCCAGGTGAGGTTCCAGTGACTAGTGTTCACTGTTTGGTCCATGAACAGGTCAGTTTAACTTCAAAGCATGTTGTAATTTTTCTGATCCCTTTTGGTCCTGTATGGGTACCCCAGGATTTTCCTTAAGCTTGAAAAATTTCTGGCACATTGTTTCTGTGGAGTAAATGATGAAACTCCTACCATTTTTAACAAACACAAGGTGATTCCCATTAGCATTTCCAGGTTAAAGATCTGTCTCTTTTCTAAATGGTAGACATTGAAGCAAATCTTGGCAGTGGCATCTGGGCCAGGTGCTGCCTGTGTGTGTAGCAACACTGCTGCTTGACATTCTTCAAGCATAGCTGTCTCTTGAGGCTCTGAGAACAGTTCCTGCTGGGAGGCATTAGCAAAGAATGGGTTAAAGTGGCTCTGCAAGAGAAAAGATGTGAGAATGGAAACTGAAGTGGTTTAGTTGTTCACAGGATACAGTACAAAACTATGCCCAGAGTGTGGCTTCTGCTGCCTATTCCATCCTGTTTAACAACTGACATTTTTAAACACCTGAACTCCTTCTCTGTAGAAAATAATGCATAAAATAACTTTTTATTTGTAACTGGCTAGTTTCATGAATCACTAGTGAACATACTGAATAAATTCACCTGAAGTGTCACTGCACCTGCTCAGTAAGTGGACACTTGCTTTGCCTCAGGGCCACCTGACCTGTGCAAACCAAACCAAGTTTCTCAATTCAGGTCTGTTGTTGGGTAGGGGAATGTGGCATCAGCAGACCTGATGTCATGGAAGAGATGACAATAAGTTTCTGGGCAGTGTGAGGAAGCAATCTTCCCATCAGTACAGCTTGCTTTTTCTGATCAATGTTCACAACTGGAACAATCAGTATGCATTGGCTTTAGTCTTACACCACAGATTTCATTTTCAAGGAATGAAAATTTATCCAAATTAGTTTCACTGCACTGACTTTATATTGCAAAATTTAAAGATGCCTGAAAGTCTCTGAAATGAGAAGCATTACTGAGTTTGCTGACAAGTGCTGAAAATATGTACAAGGACCATGGATCATACTAAATTAAGCACCAGTGTAATGAGTTTATCAAGAAAGTTCCATTTCAATGACATCATAAAGAAAAGGTATAACCTTAGGTCTGAATAAACTTCTGTTTGAGAAGCTCAGAGTGATTTTATAAAATGGTATTCTCGAATCTGCCACACAATGATGCATGAGCATAAAGGCTCTGTTTAGTGGGTGCATATATGTAAGTATGTGTGAATAAAAATTGTAATTTCAAAACTAATGCTGTTCATATCGAAATTATATTTATACAAATACATCTTGAAGTAGCATGAAAGTTGTCACTGGCATCTTTGTATTAGTGCAAATAATGTTCAGTGCTATCTCTAGTCCAGTTGTCTCTGGCAGTAACATTAAAACTTCTACTGCTTTTGGGATTGCATCAAAAGTAATTTCTTCTTTTATGGAATGGTTTGTCACAGTGCAAAGGACATGGGAGTGCTTGTGAATATATGTATTTGCACATGCCCAGTCCCTCACCTGCTCATTCCTGTAAGACATCCTTGTTCTACTTTTTTGAAACTCAGACTGTAAATGATGTGTTCAGTTGTGGTCAGTAGTCACTTGGAATATTCATCAGAAAATCCAGAAAATTTGTACCAAGCTATTTCTAGGGTGAAAAAAATGTTAGTGTTTTCCAGAAAATTAATAAAATTTTAAGTACCTTTTTTATGTGTGGTAGATCGGACTGGTGGCACCATCTACTAAAATTTCCCAGAAATTCCATTACAAAATCATTTTGTGTAGCTCATAACCTTGCCAAAATTTAACTATTTGGCTTGAAAGTTTGCATACTGGGTAATCTGCCTCAGGCTGAATCTTTCTGGAAAATTTCAGTCAAAAATACTATTTCCAAGAACTAAATTAAGAGAAAATACATAATTCTGTCCATATCAAAATGTTCTGGTTACCTCTTTTGTGTGAAATTTTAATGATTTGAAACAGAAACATAAAATTTGGAAGAGGTGACTGAAGTGTCCAGCCTGTGCTCTTTGTTGATGTAGAACTGCATCTTGAATAACTTAAGACTTAAAAAAAAAAGCAAAGATGGAAAGAAAAAACAGAAAGAAAATATCTCAGTCTGCAAACACTGACTAGAGGATTCTGAGGCTTCTGAAGTCACAGCTCGAGAAGACTGCAATGTGTACTGATGGGGATTTCAGCTTGGAGTGAAATCTCCATCAGTACACTGGTGTTTCCTTGGAGTAGATCAAGTTAGGGCCTGGTACCAAGAGCACATGTGATGAGACCTTAGCACTGTCAGTCCCAAGGGTCCCTGCCCAAGCTGTGCAAGGGACAAAAGTCTCTGTTTTCAATACACAGATGGCAAGAGGTGATTGCAGGAGGAGTGTGTTAGGACAAAGAGTCCTGACTTGAAGCAGACTGAGGCTTGAAGCATCTGTCTGTAAGGAGGGAAATAAAGATCACAGGAACCAGGATATAGGAAAATAGGGCTATGGGGTGACCCAGCTGGGTGACCCAGACGAGTCCTGTGCAGGTCTAACTTTTTGGACTGGATGTTGAATGCCAAGGGACCATGAAGGGAACATGAAGGCAGGAGTCCTGTGAAAATAGTACTGTGCAGTCCTGTAACTAAATATTGTAGTAATGCCCATATCCAACAGTGCTGCATTACAAGTACAATTTTGACATTTACTAATATATGTATGCATAATACTAGAATGGGTATTATATTTTTAATGCTGTACTTTAGTGTGCAATGTAAATGAATTCCTTAGTTTCCAGTGTTAGGCTCTCATGACCTTCTAGATTTGAAAAGCTGAACTTTATACCTCACTGGAAGACTGGTAGGCTTTCCTTCTGATTTAAGTAATCTTCACATCGTAACCCATTTGAGTGGCAATACATCAGACTTCATCTCAGTCATGACAGAAAGGGCTATCCTGGGTGGAAAATCCAGGTTAATATTGTTTACAAAGACAAGAGATAAATAAATCAATTCTTTTTTAATTTAAATTGAAAGGCTTTCATCCAGGCTAGAGTAGTGTTTTGCTCTGGTGAAGGAGGCAGTTCATTAATACAGAAAGAACTGCTATTGGATGCAAGAAGTTAAAAGTGCTGAGATACATGATTTATAAACCGCTCCTGTGGGCAGCAGGTTAGAACTGGATGTAAAAGTCAGTCAAGGTTAGTTCCATTCAACTGCTGAAATTGGTTCCTTCACAGATTGGGCTGAACCAAGCAGAAAAGTCTTGAAACCTACTTTTAATTCAGCAGCACTTATGGAAGAATTTAGGTTAGAGTGGACATTGCAGATCATCTGGTCCAAACCCCTGCTAGAAGCATGTGTTAGTAGAAATACAAGAAACTAAATTAGGTCCTTATGCAGAAAACAAAACAAAACCTTTTTAGACATTTTAGCTAAATACTGTTTTTCTTATAAGAAATTACTCCCTTTGAAAGAAAAACACATTTTTGAGGTCAGCAGATCAGTTTCTATTTTATGTCATATGAGAGTAAACAATGAGGGAAGAATTAGTAAAATTCTTAATACAAGAAACACTAAGTGTGAGATTCTTGAAACAGCTGTTCTGCTATTAACATTCCTCAGACACTGAATGATTTTCAAAGTGGCTTTAAGCCTTGCCAAGTTAATTGTCATTGTAGCTGGGTTGGTCAGGACAAAGACTATTGGAAAAGGGGCCCTATTATTGCTCACATGGGTCAAATGAGGGCAAGTCTTAGCTGATCTGTGACCTGCAAGGTTAAATGTTTGACCCCATCAGATTGTCAGGATGGCAGAGAGCAACAGAGATAGAAAGAGCTGCTGGGTTAAGCAGCAGTAGTTCACGCACACTGTCTTTTGCACAGTTGCACAAATATAAACACAAAGGGAAGAGCTTGTTTCTAAGGTATGATAAAATAACATCTCAGGAGAAGTTTTCTAACAGACAAAGGCTCTGTCTCTTGAGAAGCTGATCATATCATTCAAATGCTCCATATATGGAGATGCCTTTGCTCAACTTAAAAGTCCTTCACCACTATTTGCTTCTGATTTGTGTTTAAAAACATTTGCAGCAGTGTGTAAGCATCACATAGTGTAACATAAATATCATAGCATACAAACCTTCAAACCATTTAATTGTTAATGGTGCTTAAAAACAAATTTCTGATATGACTTACCAGCTGGCCCATGTAACAAAAATGATGGGATAGCTTTAAACTCTGTTACCTTTGCGCTAACCATAGGTTTTTTTTAAAAATGCAAGTACTGTATGCTTGAAAGCAGACATAAACATGAAAGTTTATGCTGGAAATTTCCCTAGCTACTTTCATATTGGTCAAATACAAATAAATCCGTGTGGCCCATGTTTTTAACATGGCTGATTTTTGGCCAATAATAGATCTGCATGCATCCTATTCTGCTGCAAAGACTCGGCAGTTTATAAAGTGGGAATCTGAGGTTGTGCTGTCAGTGGATATTGGAATGCTGTGATGGGATTAATGTCATCTAATTTCAGCTACCTGGCATGTATCCATTAAGTCTAGGATAATCTTTTTAGCACTTTCTACAGCTGTGCAAAAGACAAGCCCATCTCCAAATAGCAAGTCCTTTAAAAAATCTGTGAGGATTTCTGGTGGTCCCCACTGGAATCAAATAAGAAGATGAAACTGCAGCCCTTATTTTTAAGACTTTTAAACCCTTGTGAAATGAAACCGAATCTATGTTTTTTTCACCATTTTGGATGCACAGAGACTTACAGAAAAGTCCCCCAAACTTGAAAATCTGTTTTGCTTTTGCAAAAGAGTGTAATCTTACATATAAATATAGTCTGCTAAAAAGATCTTAGAGTGAATAGCTTGGATCCAAAACCTGGTCTATTAAAGGCATTGGTCTTAGTCAAAGTATTATCTCTAAAATGGAGATGGAGAGTGCATATGATAGGAAGAATGAATAAATTGTTGACAAAAGGCAGAAATTCTATTTGGGTGTAATCTTTCATGGGGGAAAAAAGTAGTGGCCTACCTGTTGGCCATGAAATGTCACCTTTTCCACAATACTAGGTTAAATTTGTATTGCAATTGATAAGACATTGTTGATGACCTGTTCCTTATCAGTACTTCAAGACTTAGTTTGCAATTTTTATTTGTTCTCTAAAATTAAGACTTCATGAAGGAAGAATACTTCTTATGCTAATTGATGTTCATGATTACTAGTTCCAGTACACAGAGGAAAAAAATAAGGTAAAGTTAAGGAGCTAATTATTTTGTTAGTCTGGTAAGCCTCGATGCTACATTAAAGAACACTGTCTTGTCAATTGTATCTTCAACAATTTTATTCTCAAACTGTCTACCTAATACAGGTATCTGAAAAGTAAAGTTAAATTACAGGGTAAGAATGACACATTTTCATATTCTTGGTTCTTTTGGATTTGTTTAAGGTATATTTGGCATTTTAATTTCTTTAAATGTTGTATTGGTCCATACCAAAGAAGGGTTTTTGATTAGTTACTTCTGTATCTAGGATGGTTCTTAGTTAACCATTCCTAGGAAAAAAAAAGAAAAAAGGAAATGCTTAATTATAATCAAATTGTCAGCCTAATCAGAGCTGCAAACATATGTTTATTTGTAAAAGACAAGGAGTGATTTTATTTAAGAGAATGGAGTCTGTATCATAAATTGACAACCCCTCAGGATAAAAGATGCAGGTACTTTGTTCAACAGACTCTTGTTTAATAATGGAGTCTTCTGCCTTGTTACAAACATCCCATACTGACAGCCTGAGACCAAAGGGCCTTTTGTCCAACTTGTGACTGCCAGAGAACAGTTAAAAAATAGCTCCAGCTTATTGATACCTTAGGAAAAGAACCCACAAACCCCCCATTTTTTTATCAAGGTAACGCTTTTCGGGGACCTCAAAACTGTCCGGGGTTCTGCGGGACAATTTATCCAGCGCCCTCGGTCAGATAGATGGCTGCAGAGGAGCGGTATCTCTTTGTCTATCTATTTACCTAGGTATTGACTCCGCAGTGGAGAGCAGAGCGGTTGTTGGTAATAAAGCAGGTAGAAGTAAAGAAGCGAGAACGGACTCCTGATAGCAACACCCAGGTTTTATTCTCCTCTTGTAAGGATATGAGCTAGCAGAAAGACCTCGAGGGGGTGGTTACACGGGGTTTTAAGGGGAAAGGAAAGGGATGGTTAGAGGGGTAGGGTCCAGGGGTCTCATCAAATCACAGAGTGATGGGGGATGACAGTTTTCCAATGAGTTTTGGGCAAAGGTGGAACATACTTGCATTAACCAATTAATGTTACAGAAAGGTAGAAGTTTCCAGTAATTGTTGAATAGCAAAACAACGTGATGAATATTAAAATAACAGAGGTGGAACAGGATCTTTGACTAACAGGGTTAAAATATGGCAGCTAGGGAATTTCCCCTAGCTCACTGCCACATCAAGGGAATTTCTGCTGCTTATGGATCCATAAGACTATATTATTAATCTCTCATCCTCTTTATTCTCTTATTTTTCTATTTATCAGTCTGCATTCATGTGCATGGAGCTTGCTCACTTTTTGAACTTGAGTCAGTCTAAATGTTTTCAACCAATTATCAAACATCCAAACTAAAAACAGTTTCATCAACAGGAAAATAGTTACTAAGGAAAGTATTATTCACCCTGTTTAACTTCAGGATGATTCTTAGACAACTTCAGTTTTATTCATGTTCTCTTTTATTGACTTTATTGCTCAAGCATCAACATTTTGTAAATTTCACAGAATGACAGAATATTCGGAGTTGGAAGGGACTCAGAAGGATTTATTTCAGCTTTTAAACATCATTGAAAAACACAAAGTAAACTAGCATTTTTTTTTATTTGTTTATTTTCTTCATCTGTAGTGAAACTCAAGGACACATTTTTAGAAGCATTCATTCAAGTATTATGAAGTTAGGAAAAGCAGGTATCTGCAGTTAATTATTAATGTAAGCAGAAGATTGGAAGTGTTTCTTATTTTTCCATATAATTGACAAAGATACAGAAATATATTTAATTTATACGGTAAGGTTTCTTTTTTCAAATATATACTTTTAATCAGAGAAAGTTTGGAATAGCTTTCTTGTCCTGCAGCATTTTCAAGTGTTCAGACATGTGCCTCTTTCCATATCCTAGCAAAAATGAAAGGGGATAAAAAAGGAATAGAAAAGGATGTTTCACCCATCTGCAAACCAAAACGATCCAAGCCACTGAAGTACAGGTCAAAACCCATTAATTTAAGTCCCTGATTCAAAAGATTACACTGGGTCTGTGCAGGCTGGCAGGCCCTGCTTGCCATGGGTGCTGCCTTCCCTGGTCCAGCTTGGGAGCAGACAGGACTGCACCACAACTCCTCCTGAGACAGCACATAGCGGGCTCGCCTGGGGCACACGCCTGGAGTGCTCCTAAGGGCTGGAAAGCACCCCCAGCTCTGCCCAGGGCCTGCCTCCCTCAGTGTGGCCAGATGAAGCTGTTACATTCTCTAGGATGGATTAAAAACACCTGGAGGCAGAGTGTTGACCCTTAGGTGCCCCACCAGTAAATCTTGTTTAGGCTTGCAGAAATAGTGATATTTTCCAGGGTTTGAATTAAAAACTCTTGCAACTCTCTTCCCAAGAGCATCAGATGAAAATTTGGTTTTTGTATTTCTTTGCTGGACTTGGTTCACCCAGCTCCTTGACGCCTGAACATCTGTTCAACATCTTAGCTTGCTTGGAAAATGACAGAGCAAGGGGTGCTGAGTGTAAATGAAGTGCACTACTCTCCACTGGAGCACGTTCTTCAGGTGAGATGTGTTTGTATCTATTGTGTGACTTGTGAACCTAAAGTGAAGACTCCTATTACCTCTGGAGAAATCTGAATTACCTCTGAAATCCTGAATGACAAGTGTCATCCTGAAAAGGAAGTGCATTTTCACACCTATCTCCCTGTAAGTTGTAGGAGGAGGGCAACAAGAATAGGGAAGGGTCTGGAGGGAAAGTCTTATGAGGAAAAGTTGAGGTCACTTGGTGTGTTCAGCCTGGAGGAGACTGAGGGGGGACCTCACTGTGGTCTGCATCCTCACAAGGGGAAGAGTCAGGGAAGGTACTGATCTCTTCACTTTTGTGATCGGTGACAGGACTTGAGAAAACAGCATGAAGCTGAGTCAAGGGAGGTTTATGTTAGATACCAGGATAAGGTTTTTCACCCAGAGGGTAGTTGGGCACTGGAACAGGCTCCCCAGGGCGGTGGTCACAGCACCAAGCCTGTCTGTGTACAAGAAGCAATTGGTCAATGCTCTCAGGCACAGGGTGTGACTCTTGGGGTGCCCTACACAGGGCCAGGAGTTGGACTCGATGGTCCTGATGTGTCCCTCCCAACTCAGTATATTCTATGATTCTATGATTCTGATTCTAAGTTTGTGTGAGCAGACAGCCTGGTTCTGAAGGACAGGCTGCATCCTCAAATTTGTGTGAACCACTGTTTTCCTTAGCCCAGGACAATCCAAACATCACTATCCAATTCTCTACTGATCTGTATGTCGAGAACAAAATAGTCACAAATTCTTCATTTACACAAATGAACTTCTTGCTCCACATAATTCCTTATGCATTAAGTCATGAAAATGTCTTACTGGATACTATGCAAACATGAAACAAAAGAAGAAAGCTTACACCTCAGAGTGTCCTGAATTTAATTGTTAATCATAAAACAACAAACCTGTAGAAAGAGGGATGAATGTAAAGGGGATAACTATACAAGTAGCCAAACTGCCAAATTTTTCTCTAAGTATATTGGCTGAGAAGAGCCCTAGAAGCAGCCTGGAGGAAAACCACGTGAGACACTTGCAAGTACAAAGGATAACCTTGACAAAAATCAAGCATGTGTTTATTTGAAAACACAGCAGCATTCAATCGTGAGTAGAGATTACAACCAGAACCCAAAATATATAGTGAATGAGGAGTCTTGAACTTTTATGTGATGTAGCAAGAAGAAATTGCAGAGGAAACCAAAGACATGGGTGATACAGGTAGCATAGACAGGGGAGATGATAATCTTTGAAACAGGGAAACTACCGTATTTTCAAGTCCTGAGATGCTGTAAGATATCCCAGGGCCTTCTCTTCTCCTGTCTGAACAATGCCAACTCTCTCAGCCTTTCTTTGTAGAAGAAGCCTCCCTCCCTCTGATCATCTCCATGGCCTTCCTCTGGAGTCACTGCAACAGGCCAATGTCTTTCTTCTGTTGGAGGCCCCAGAGCTGGACACAGTACTCCAGGTGGGTTTTCTCAAGAGTGAGGCAGAAGACTGTAGAAGAAAGTAGAAGAATGTAAAAAGACATCAGGGTCCAGATGTAAGTTCAAGACAGAATGTTTTCAAGCCTTGACAAGACAATTTTCTTTGCAAATAGACAGTAATAAACAAAAAGAGTGTCACATATTGTCACATATTTATGGCTAAAGTCTTGGAAATTTCAGTATTTTTAAAGCCTGATTACAACAGGTCTACCTGTGTCACTTTCTGTAGACATGATCTGATTTGGGCATAAATTCACTAAAAATATTTTCTGAAATTACAATATCTCTGCTGTCAGAACAGATGTAAAATGGTGCCTAAATTTCCCCACCTGGTAAGCCAGTTGGCTTTCTCAGCTGAAGAGCAATTAAAAACCAACTTGCAGGCAGATCTGGTGATTGAGGAATTTAGTCTCAAGCGTAGGTTCAAACCTCAGGCTAAGAAGACAGCACAGTTGCAGCCAGAGCTCACAGCTAATCTCAGAACTCTGTACATTAACTTGCCATATGCTGGATGTTTTCTTTGCTTAGTCCACTCTGTAGTTTGGTCTACCACTGCATTACCATGTTTGAAAAATTAGTGGACTTAGTAAAATTAAGTTAAAATAACACAGTGAGGACAGAATGCTCATTGGATGTTGCCTGCTAATCATTTTTCATTTGTCTGATTGCTGATAATAAGAATTGTGTCAATGAAAAGTGCACTCTGAGGCTAGGGAACTACCTGGAAGATCTGTGCGATTCACAAGACAGAAAAACAATAGGATGCTGCATCACAGAGCTACTGTTATGCTATTCTCAGGCTTTTAAAATATCAAAAATATTAACTGATTAAAAGATTGTGCAGCTTGAGATTTACATTTTTTCTGAATAAGCTCTAAAACATGACAGTCATCTGCAATAATATATTGCTTATAGCACTCTTTTACACTCTTCATTAAATTTTAACTCAAATGCATTGCTTTTCTAAACAAGAGGAAGACTGAAGAATGTTAAGGACACTATTATAATCGATAATTTCCCAGTGCAAATCCTAGGATCAACTGGTGTCATTCTCTGCTTTTCCTCCTGCTCCAAAAGGGAAGAGCTGATGACAAATGCAAGAGGAAAGGGCAGCTTGGGCAGTAGCAACCGTGACCTGTGTGAGTACAGGGTCTGAATGAAGGCTGGGAAGCAATGCAGCAGACTAGGAGAGAAGAATTTCGTTTATTCAGGGATTTGCAAGGCAGAATGGTGCCATGAGGGAAAAAGGTGTCCAAGATAACTGACTGATTTTAAAAGAAAACTCTTTGAGAACTCAGGAACAAACTATCCTGTTGCACAGGAAGGTGGGGAACTTCAGCAGAAGACCTGCTTTTATTAAGCAAGGGCTCCTTAGCCTGTCAGTGAAAGGGATCTAAATGCAACCTGCAACTGCCGAAGAGGAATTAGGAAAATGTCAAACTCTTCTTGATAGTGGCAGTCAGGTTAAGAAGAGAAAACCAGCACAAACTGCAGCCCAAGAGGCTAAGTCCAAATGGAAAGAGTAACTTTAAAAAACCGGTAGCACAACCCTGGAACAGGCACCCAGAGAAGAGGAAGTAATCTCCCTGGAGTTTTTCAAGATTTGGCTAAAATGAAACTACAGCCAACCTGAGCTAGGGCTGTGAGAAGGAGGTTGGAGTAGACAGCATTTTTATCCTTTTAGAAATGTCCTTGGACAAGTAAAGAACCCATTTCTCAACTAATCTTTATTGATACTTGAACTTAGCTGAGCTGGGGATTTTGTTGCTGAAGAAGGAATGGGAATGCCCTTCTGCCTCCTTGGTTGTGACTGAGCCTCATCTTGCTGTGTGAGACCTGGAGAGCAGCTCCCTAGGGACTCACGGCCCAGGCAGAGGCTGTGCAGAGTGTGCAAAGACACAGATTGTCAGGAAATATGGGGAACTTCACTGGTAGGTTCTTTTTTGGGGAAAAGACACGTAGTGGCTTGGGGCTCTGTTTTGGCAAAATTCCTGTAAATTCCTGTAGTGTTTTGGTCTCTAGGCCAAAGGCTCTTCAAGGGACAGTGGAATGACTGCAACTCAGCTAGAAGTCTGAAGTCTCTAAGAAAAACAAGTACACTGAAACAATAAACAGCAACAGCTACATATTTACTTATGACCAAAATTTTAAAAGGTTAAGTCTTTCACAGAATTTTAACATTAAAAATATTCTGCGTGTTGCCTTTTTGAAACTCCATCTTTATTAGAGCTACTCTCACCTGACAGCTGAAACTTTTTCTCCATTCAGTCTCTGATTTCTGACTGTACATTCCTTCATTATTTGCAGTACTTGCTAATTAAGTGCTATCTGCAAACTTGGATGTCTTTGCTTTCCACATCGCTGTTACATTATATTTGCGTAAATATTTAAAATCTGGACCTCTAACACTGACTCCTGTCATCTTCTACTACTGACATTTTAGCTTGAATACTTTCCATTTATGACTACAGTAGATTTCCTACTAATGCAGCCAAATTTATGTTTAAGCATGCCAGTTTTCTTCCTCTCCTCTGACTAGAGCAGGGAAACTTAGTAGCAGGAATCAGCTACATTTCATGCATTTTAAAAATTAATTAAAGTGTCAAAACCAGCAGGTTTTTAAGCTATATGCTTCTTTACTTATGCTAAAGGTATTGATCCCTTTCAAAGGATTTCAAACTGAATTTGCCATGTGAAATACATTGTTTTTGTGTTTTTTTCTCGTCAAGTTCATTATTCTAAAAACTTTCTGTGGTATTTCTTCAAGCATAAGATCACATTTCCTTTTACATCTTGGTATGCACAACTGTGTATGCTTCTGACTTTATATGAATACATACACAGCACATATTCAGGATGTAATAATATTTTTTGGAGGAAATAAAACTTTTTTTTTTCTTGGAAATTCCCTATCATTTAAATGCATATCTTGAAGTTTCAAGTTATAAAAATAATCTTACTTCCTCTAAAACTCTCTACCGTGCAGCTGGGCTTGTGTATATGCCAACTGATCCATCAGCCTTCCTTTCAAACCACTTCAAGAATCTGCATATCCCTAAGGATCTGTGATCTCCCAGAAAAGGTGCAGTTTTACACACGGACCTTCTTCATGGCCTTGCTTTGTGTTAAACATCCTTGTCTCATTTATGCTTCTTCTTCAATATTTGTCTCTAAATATACTTTTCTTGGCTTCATTTTAAGAGTGTGTTTCTATATTTACATTACTGCTGATTTATGTTAAATACAAAAATTAATTTTCTTATTTGAAGCAAGTATACCTGGTTTTCACCATGTAAGGATCTAAATTAAATTCTTCAGAAGTACTGAGCAGTCTGTAATTTGCCCCAAGTAAAACCAGAAGTCACTACTGTTATGAAGAAATAGAATTATTTTTTATGAAGGATTGCCAAACACAGCACTTCATAGGCTTTCCCAAACAGTGCATGAAGCATCACTAAAAAGAATCCTGAGGTGTAAGTACTTATGCATGCTTTACATATTGACAGAAATACTTCAGTACCTAAAAGAACAAGGATAACAGGAAATTTTTAAGCAGCATTTTGAAAGAAGTGTTGGAGACAATGTTAATTTAGAGTATTTAACAAGTGTAATTCATGTTAAACATGAAACATTCTGTCAAGCAAAAGTGACAAACTGAACAGAAATTTTTCTTACAATATCTTTGAACAAACCAAAACCATGTTCCTGGAACTGCCTTAATATATAGTAAGAATATACTATACAGAGAATAGATTTAATTGCTCCTTTTTCTTCCCCATAACATAGTCATTTATACATAATCCAAAGGCCATTGTCTTGTAAGATTCTCGCTAACTCACTTCAGCCAAATTTATATTCTCATGAAGAAAAGAGTTTTTTGTGATGACTTGATTGCCAAGTCTGGCCACTTTATCAGCTGTCTGCCAGGTTATCTCTAAAGTTAAAAGATCTTCAAATGAATAAGTTATGAGCCCTGGAAAACAAGGGATCTTCCCTGTACACCTCACACTATGTGAATTAGTTAGAAGTTGTATGAAATATGCTTGCTTCATGAATATCCTTTGGTATCTGTATGTTAGCAGAGCAATATAGTACAGCTGTACTTCACACTCTTTCTGTATCCTTACCAGGTGACAACACTGAGTCTCTGCTTGCATTCAATTCATGTTCTCAAGAATGTTTGTCATTAAAAATAAATAAACAAATCACATATGCTAAGCTTAAACTGAAAAAAAAAGAAAGAAAAGAAAGGTTGGTTTTTAGAAAAATTGTTGAACTTATCCCTCTGACCCACCACAGCAGTCTGGCTGCTGGAGGGCTCCCAGTGAGGAGTGTTAAAGATGATGCTGGGCACATGGAAACAGCACTGTTTCCACACTGGAAACAGCGAGGTAGACCCTTCAGTGTCAGGTCATAACCACAACTGATGCCAAAGCCTCAGCTTGAATGTCTAAGCATGACTAATACCTAGATAAGACTTTTGACTCTAATCCAAGTCTGTTCTCAGGAGCCTATCAGGAAAGCATGGGAAGACACTTCCAGTTAATACGAGGAGTGTGTGTTTTGCTACCAAAGTATTAGCTGCAGAAATGTCCTCTGAAAGGCATGTGTGGATAGCACACCTTAGCCCATTGTTCTCCAGTCTGCTCCTCCAGTTTATACATCTGTACACGGTGGCTTGAGCAAGCAGAATTCACATGGCTGTTATCTGTCAATAATCAGCATTACTTGTTGCAATTACATGAGAACCTGCTGTCATGTGGAGTTGTGGGACAGCTGTCCCCTAAGGCTATGCCCTAGGGCTAAAGAGAGGTTATGTCTCAATACAACGCTCATATGATTAATTTAATAAGGTATTACATGCCATGCTTCCTGAATGTTCCATTGTGCTCTCTTTTTTCCTATCAAAGAGCTATTCAAAGTAAACAGTGACCTCATCAATACCGCCTGAAACTTACAGTAAATGGAAATCTTCCAAAACCATAATAGAAACCATATTTCAACAGATGTAAAAAGCAAGATGAGGAGTGAGACTTAATTTGGATGTGAATGTTACAATACTTGATACTTGTCTTGGCTTTGCTCAACCTCATCTTTTTGCTAAGTGCATTAGGCTTTTTTCATGTAAGGATCTGGATTAAAAAAAGAGCAAGAAAATCACTCCTTCAGTTTTTCTGCAACATTCATGGCTTGATGAAGAAGAGAGAAGGAATTTTACCTCAGGGGCTAAAAAAAACAAAGCAGAAAAAATTTGTCCTGCAGGAGGGAGGAGCATGAGTACTGTCATGACAGAGATTTTCAAAGCTGCAAAGGTGTCTTGTAAAAGTATTCGTTAGCCTATTCATTCATGACCTTTAAAATGCCACCCTTCAAAAACATGCAAGGATTACTAGAACAGGAACAAAGCTGCTATTCAGGCATTTTTAGATTGATCACAGCCCACAAACGAAGTGAAAGATCCTATCAGAACATCTTTGTATTAAGCTGCAGGTGCTTGATTTCCTACTTGGAGAACCAGTTATCTTTGCCTTGCTGATATATTTGGATTCTCTTCATCTCTGAAACTCAGTAAATTGTCCAAGCTAGAATTATTTTTATTTTCTAGATAGAGAGGAACATGTACTAATTTAAAGGAAAAATACCAAAGGTTTACACTTCGATTTGGGATCTACACATTCAACAAATATTTAAAAAGCAACACTTGTTTAAATAGTAAGCAATTAGAGGCTTAGATTCCAGTTGGATGTCTTTATTTTGGTTGGGTTTTTTTTACCTGTAGATTAGCATCTCATGTAATAAATTCCAAGGCTAGCTGCATTTTCTCTTGCAGTACTTATGTGTTCAAAGTACTGAACAGATTACTGTAATTTCTATCACATTAATAGAAACCTCCTATTAGAGTTGTCTGTCACTGCTGTAATATCCAGTCATTAAATCCATGAAAGCTGTTAGGTGATGTAACAGTGTTTACACCCATTAAGAAAAAACCTGAATTAAAAAGGTCATATAAAATATACTAAACAGGTGGTACACACAGCAAAGCCCTTGTTTCCAGCATTTTGGCAGTCTGATTTCCTTATTTCATTTTAAAATCCAGAAGCTAAAAGCAATTGACCTGCAGAAAATAATATATGAATTTTATAAAGACATAGTCTAATATACAGTCAAAAGTGGTTTTATTGTATTTGCCTGTATTACTGTATTCACATTTCCATCACATGTTTTATATCTGACAGAGAGCCACAGACATTCTAGGTGTGTGAGATTTATCCCTCAGAGTGTGAAGAATGTCTAGTAAGTATGCAACAGGTTTATCACATTTCTGGAAAATGTGTTTCACCCCTTAAGAAAATCATGGTTATTTATGATATTGGAAGAGTAGCATTTTTTAAAAAATAGTCATTAAAAATTGAAAAAATCTCATTAGAACATGTATGCTTTGTTCTCAACTCATGGTCTGCTTGCAGATATTTTTATCAAGCCATAATCTTTAGTGGACAGCACACCGTCTACTGGACTCTGTACCCTTGAAGAAGATGCTACTTTTGGTCTCAGTAACATTTTAATTGTAGAATAAGATAAGAAAAAGGTCTTCAGGTAGGTAGAGAAAGGTGCACAAGAAAATAAGATTGTCCAGTGTGATAAATAACCAGATCTGCAGAGTTGGCAGCCATCCTGAAAAAGAAGGCTATAAGTGCTGTGTGTAAATGTGTCTGTCTGTCTATTTGTTGGCATTATTCACTAGAATCAATAGTATATAGTCTTTGAAATAATAATTTTCTTGACAATTTGAAAAATACTAATATGCTAATGATGCCTGAGAGAGATGGAGGCTAACCTAGAACAGAGGCTAGACAAGATTAAGTGAAAAAAATGGGTATTTATTGAAGGGCCTTCAAAAGGTGCACCTCGGGCAGACAAGAGCCCTCTCCAGGTGAGGCCACACCCAAGATGGACTCTGGGTCACGAGTTTTCTACATTTTTATAAGTTTTGATCAATTTACGTATCAGGGTTAATTGTCCAATTACAGTTTCAGACGATGATGTAATCACCCCAAGTCTGTCCCCCCTTTTAGAGCTTTAGTTTACATACTTTGGGGCCTGGAACAGCAAGGTGTCCTTGAGTCCAGGCCTAGAGAGGATTTGTTATGTCTAACTAGAATGTGAGAACAGGAGTTAACAGACTATATGGAGTTTTAGAGATACATTAAAGCAGTACAGAGTCTAAGAAATATAAAAGCTAAATCTTAAGGCATCACTAAGTAGCAAGATCTTGATTCAATGGAAGTGCAGTTATTTTAAAGCTGCATACGTTCACATAACTGTTCTCAAATTCTATTTGTTGGAGAATGGGGAAAATTTTGTTGTTTTATTTAGGCCTCACAGCATGAAAGCAAAATGCTTTTTCTTGGACCAGATCCAAAAAGGTGCAAGTGTATGGTTCTTTATGTCTCTGTTCCAGGTTTTTCAGTATTTTCCCCACCCCAGCTGTGTATCAAAGGTTAAGTGCTCTTCTGTGTGTAGGGGGTCTGGAGGGGAGAGATATGCCAAGCTAGATTACGAATTGGGAGACTTCAGAAAATAAACATTGCTTCCTTCTTCATTTTAGGGTCTTCATTGGTTCATCCTGTGGGGTGGCTTTTTCCTCCCACTCTACATTGCTAAGAAATTGTATAGAAACTTTCCCTTTGTCCAATTCTGTCATCATTGCTTTCTTTCAGCAGAATGACTCACTGTTGATCTAGATTCCCTGTGTATGGTATCACAGTTCTGTGACCAAACTTGCTCTCATGTTAGCCTGACATAATCTTTATTGTGTCTTTCCTGTCACTGACATTAAACAGGACAGGCCAAAGGAGACTGACTACCTGTGCCTCATCATTTCAGCAGCGCTTTGACAGCATGCTTAGCACACTTTCTACTGTATTTTTCCTTTGACCGCATTCCTCTTCTGAAAAAGCTATATAGTAAGTCAAGCATTTCATGGGTATCAGCTTTTTTCAGCTAGATCCAGTTATGATTTATACCCATCACATTTCAGCTCAGATGATCTCAGGGCACAAAGGCAATATATCTGCATGTCCATTAACTTGTGTGGAAGAAAACATCTCATCTAAGTAATGAGATTCACAGTTAAACTTCTCTTTTCTAATAAACAGGACTGCTTTTACTCATTTCTGTCATCCCTGAACTCCATTTGTGCATGCTGGTCTGGAGGCCCATGCTGTTCTGAAGTCTCATTTCCAAATAACAGCAGTTGCTCCAGTGCTTAATTTGCTGTAAGGGAAGGAACTTCTCTTTCCTTTTGGCTTCATCAGGATTGCACTGGGATGCAAAATGCCTTTCACAAAACCTCCTCACTGAGGCTTTACTATGAACTTCTATGGTGTAATGCAGTCCAGTAATGATCCCGCTTTAGACACATCCAGTAGTCCTGTCGTGACTGTCACTTGAGGTTACAGCTCACCTCCAGCAGCTGACAGGAAAGTTAATGAAAAACAGCATAGTGAGCACATTTAAAAGAACTCCTGGCTATGAAAGATGTAGCAAAGTAGTAAAGCTACCAGTTTGGGTGAATGGTGGATTTACTGTTTTTCCACCAAAGCCCAAACTCACCCCATCACCACCTTCACCACCTCTAGGGAATTCTAAAGCAAGAAGAAATTTATTTGGCATTTTATGGTTCAAAGTTGGGATGGAGAGGATCAGCACCAACACCATCCCACCTCCCCTAATACCCAAATGACAGCGCTGTTACCCAGGAGCATGCTACACACAGCACAATAATCTCCTTTATAGTAAAGCATAAGCCTTTAACTACAAATGGAAGAGACTGGAAAAGTTCTGACAAAACATTTTCTGGTAAGATTTGCTGGCTCAGGCAGATTGAAATCTTTTTCTGAGACACTGGCATTTTCCCCTGGTTCCCTCAGAAGCCTGGAAGCTGGGGAGCTGCTATGGGTCTGTGGCTCCAGCAGCGAAGGGGGCAGTTCTGGAACAGATCCATCAGGAGCAGCTGTCAGGGCAATCCCTTTCCTAACCTGCCTCAAGCAAACTCAGCACTCACACAACCAATGCTTTGGGGAAACTCAGGGCCTGGCCTGCTCCCACATGAAGCTTCATTGCCTTTCACAGATAATGAAATGTTTGGCTTTTGTTACCAAGTGGAACAAACTCAGATTTCACAGTAATCAAAATCCTGTGTGAAAGTCAATTAGTCCTCTCTGCAAAGCTGAAACTATGACCACATACTTCCCACTTGTAGCACCTGAATGAAGATGTCAGTGCTGAAAACGTGGCAACTCTGGTGAGGTTGTGTTCAACATAATTGGAGATCAACCTCTTGAATATAATCTGTTTCATTATGTATTAGATGTAAAGGTCCTGCAGAGCTCCCTGATGCTAGAAAGAATCAACAAGGATGACACTAGATATTAGATGACATTTAATATTATAACTTGAAATTTTCTTACATTTAAAGTTTTAAGATATGGCATTATTGCAAACATGAATAATCTCAGCAGAAGGCAAGCAGAAAGATTGCAATTCTCTTCAATGAAATAAAAAACTTAGACTTCTGTAGCCTTATACATGCAAATACATCTAAAAAATTATACAAACAGTGTTGCAGTTTTAAAAGAGAATTCATGGAGTCATTGAATAGTTTGGGTTGGGAGGGACCTTAAAGATCCTTCAGTTCCAACCTCCCTGCTGTGGACAGGGACACCTTCTACTACACTAAGTTGCTCAGGGCTCCATCTAACCTCCAGGTTAAACATCTCCAGGGACAGGACATCCACAACTTCTCTGTGATCTGTGCCAGTGCCTCACCACCCTCACAGTAAAGAATTTTTTCGTGATGTTTAATCTAGACCTAAACCACATCTCGGTTTTTTCATTGCAGTCAGTCTGAACTTTGTAGAGTAGAGCTGCAGCTGATAGCCTTGGCTGGCTACCACTGTTTGGTTGTGGAGGGGTTTGTTCTTAGGCTGGTTATGAACAAGCTGTTTTCAACAGATTGCACATCAGCTGATTCCACCTGCAAATGCTTTAAATTGATTCATGGAATCTTGTAGGACACAATTTTGTAGAAGAATTTTGTTAAAATCACTCTATCCAACGTAGGAGAAATGTCTTACAATTTAATTTTTTTTTTCATGGAACAGTTCATCAAAACCTATAGAAGGAAGATCAATCTGCACTATATACTTGCAGTTTCAAAGTTAGACAGGTGAACTTCAGATTCCAGATGGGGCCTTTGTTCCTGAATATATCTGGTCTGTGTTTGAACACTACTGCATCTTAAAGTAGTTCCAGTTTATTAACAGGAATTTTGTTTTGTGACTTAAATCCTACAGTTAAAAATAAGAGTTCATGGAAGATCCAGGTAAATATATTCTCCTTTATTCTGTGTCATTTTTCTTTGAAAGGCTTTTGTGGCATAGATTTATATTTTGGTATGAAAATAACTTTAGGAATGTTCTCTTATCAAAACAGCAAAGCAGGACGTTAGTACAAAAGTTGTTTTTATACATCTGAGAACTAGACTGATAAAGATGTTACAGGGACTAACCTCATTACTCAATCAGTGACTCCTTGTATTGAGCCTAGAGAGCAGAATTAAGTGTTCACATGGCACAGTAACACTTCTGAAATATACGGAAAACTCTAATCCTGGCCGATAAGGAAGTAAAAATACTGTATTATAGTATGTAGGAATATGAAGCTATATTTCATTACAGAAGTCTCAGAATCCTGAATGCAGCTTAACCTACTATATTTTGATCTGCTGTTTGAACCCTAACCTCATAAAGCTACCCATCAGAAAAGTGAACCTTAGAGGAAGTGTACTGAACACACATGAAATTTGTTTTTCCAGGGTGAATAAACAGCAACATTGTTACAAGATTATTTTCATGTTTCCTTCTTATATGACTAATGATTTCTTTTTAATTACTGAATGGGGCTTTCATATTTCTCAAGATATTCAAGAACCTCCCACTCTCAGAGTCCTTAGAGGTTTGCAGCCAGCCATACGCAGAGGACATTCCAGACTTGCCACTGCACAGCTGCTCTTGGCAGTCAGCCCTCCATGCAAAGGCTTTGCCAAAGCATTGCTTGGACCCCCCAACCACTCTGCTGAAACAATAGTTAACACTATGACTTTTGCACAACTGCTAAGTATTTTTTAGCCTTAGAATTTATTTTATTTATTTCAGTTTTAAAACGCACTGTATCTTTGACATCATGGGATTTACTCTTCCAGCCTACTGTGTAAGCTGACATTGATATTTTATATTCCATTAGGCTGCTAGGTAGCCTAACCTTTAAAGTCTGACTTGGTGATAAACAAGATTCACTACATTTGTTTAGTTGCATGCTTGATTTTTCCACAGGGAGCTAACAACTTTGGAGTCTTCCCTTTCTAAATCTTCAAAGTGCTTGCTTCAACTATCAGTGATGTAAAGAAACAGAATAATAAACCTTACCTGAAAGAGGTTTCTTTTCCTTCCATATTGAATTCCACTGTGGTAATTCCGTGTGTCTTGTCCCAAAGTATTTGATTCCAACCAGTGAAAGGCAGAAAGGTGTGTATTTCTTTTTGTCCTCCTCTAGACTCCTCTAGACTTCATAGAATGGTTTGGGTTGGGAGGGACTTTTGAAAATCATCTAATCCCATCCTTCTGTCAGGGGCCGGAACACCTTGCTCGAAGCCCCATCCAACCTGGCCTTGAACACTTAAACTTACAAACTTCCCATTCTGTGTGAATGCCAAGAAGTTTTTTGCAGGTTCTTATATGGCATAAAAAAGAAACAAAACCAACAAACCAAACCAGATTGGAAATTATCTTTGAAAAAGCTATGCTAGGGTTTAGAGGTCTTGGGCATTTCCAACATCTATTCTTTGTAATTTTTAACATCCTTTAAGGCTGAAGTATTCAGAATCAAAATACTAGGGATTCTTCCTCTACAAGTAAAAAATGCCCTGTAAAAAAGTGGCAATAATGCTTAGAGATTTTCAACATAGTTTAATTATGAAATTTATGATAGATTCTGATTTTTTTAGTACAAAACAAGCTTTCTGGTTTATTTGTTTATTTTTATTTGCTTTAAAGTTAATGTGGTCTAAGTGAAAAGAGACCAGAAAGACTTCAGAAATTATTTCTACCTCTAACAAGACGACCACAAGGCAATAACAGTGAAATCTTTCCCCCTACCAGTGTGGGGTTAAGGGATTATATTTGGCCCTATCTGAGCAACATCCCTCAATATACTGTGATATAGTACAATAACTGTGAGGGTATGCCTAAATGCTGGGAGGGAATCCATGTCTGCATCTTTGTTCCTTGTTTCAGCTGTCTGTTTCTCTGCCATGGATTTCATAAATATCCTGTGTTCTGCTTATACAGTAGTGGGTTTTTTAAGGCCAAACTCAAGTTAACATTTTAGGAAGAGACCAATTTTTATTGTGCAATGATTTTGTATCAGTATTGATTTAAACAGTTCTTCTTAGGGTATCTTAGACAATATTGGTTGTCTAACAGTAAATTTTTCTAATGGCAATTACTGGAATATATATGAGCTTCAGAAGCTAGAAGCTGAAGTTCAAATTCTTCACAACTGCTAAGAGGTTGCATTAGACCTTTTACTCAATTGCTATGGCACTATTGCCTTTATTTGTTCTTAGTACCCTGGTATCTTGCATACAGTTACTTTAGTTTCATCAACTATGAAATGTAAACAAGTTCTAAATCTGATGAATTAAAAAAAAATATATATACTGTTTAATACAATTTTTATTTTTAGGCATGGGCCTAATAAGGCTTACCTTCCAATAGTACTCTGCCTATGTCATTTGGATCTTACCTAATCAGCTTTTGAACTTTTCTGTTGTAGTACTAAGATCAGAAACCTGGCATAAAGTGATTATTTTTATTTCCTTTGCTCAAGTTGCAAGTGCTATAAGTTTATTCCCTAACTATCACCAAATTGTCAGCTCTAGTGCCAAACCAAATGGAAAACCGTGACATGAAAAATGAAAAGACAAACAATACCAGGCACAAATTTCTCCAAAACAAATTTTAGCTCACTTAGAACAGGATGACTCAACCTTCCCTGATAGTAAGTTTAGTGACTCTTTCACAGGGGAATCAGAAAATTCTTAGAATGTACTTTTATCCCACCTGTTGTAATGTAGTTTTTTTTCCTTATACAACTTTCCTGTTTGTCACTCACAACTTCCAACCCATGATTAAATATGCCTGTTTATTGACTCAGCCAGAAAGAAATCCACGAGCCTGCTTAACGCGAGCCTGTTAAGTGGCCTTTTACAGCTGTGCTGATGTCTTTGTTGTTCTGACTTCAAGTCTGAAACACAACAGATGAGTACTGGAATTCCTCTTGTGCTTTTTCACATTATTATATTTTATTATTATTATTATTATTGTTGTTGTTGTTGTTGTTGTTTTCATCATATCATTTATGTCTATGAAGACATTGAATGGAGTAACACTCTAAATAGCAGAAGACCGGAGAGTTATCTGAATTGTTGCAAACTACTTTTCATTCTTTATGGAAAAGAACAGACTAAGGCTATTTTGTCTATTCCAGATCTTAAAAGATTTCTTTAGGCTTTCAGGCAGGTGCAGTTGGTTTCTCTTTTATATGTTAAAAATCCATAAAATTCCTGGCATTATTGACACATTAGTTCCTACAATTTTTTTAAAGAGCTTTTTAGAAAGCTGACCCTGACCTTGTGCAGGATCTGCTGCTCCAGCTGTATCCCTAAAAATCTATGGGGCCTGATCTGAGAATCCTCGAGGAGCTGGCTGATGTCATCACAAAACCTTTCTCAATGATTTTCGAGAGTTGTCCCAATTTTCAACATGGCAAAAGAAGGAGGACCCTGTAAACTACAGGCCTGTCAGTCTCACTTCAGTACTTGGTTTAATAATGGAAAAGATTATTCTTGAAAGTACTGAAAACACCTGGAGGACAATTCAGTTATTGGTCACAGCCAGCATACCTTCATGAGAGGGAATTCCTGCTTAACAAACCTGGTTTCCTTCTACAACAGGATAACCCACCTACTTGATCTAGGAAAGCCACCAGATGTAATATTTTTGGACTTCAGCAAAGCTTTTATTTTTTTTGGTGCTATCTCTCATAGTATCCTTCTGGACACAGCTGGATAAACACATCATGGGATTGGTGAGCAACTGGATATAGTGACTTGTCCCTAATGGGATTCCACAGAGCACCATCCTCTGCCCTGTGCTCTTCAACATCTTCACTAACTAGCTGGCTGTAGGACTTGAAGGACTATTAAGTTTGCTAATGGCTCTAAATTGGGAGGTGCTGTCAACTCCCTCAAGGGTAGAGAGACTATGCAGAGAGACCTTGACAAATTAGAGAGATGGGCAACACCAACGCTATGAAGTTTAGTAAGTGATAGATTCTGTACCTGGGATGGGGCAGCCATGGATGTACGGACAGACTGGGGGATGAGAGGCTGGAGAGCAGCCCTGTGTAAAGGGACTTGGGAGGCCTGGCTGATTGCAAGTTGAACATGACTCAGCAGTGCCCTGGCAGACAGAAGGGCCAACTCTGCCCTGGGGGGCATCAGGCCCAGCATCTCCAGCCAGGCGAGGGAGGGGATTGTCCCTCTCTGTCCTGCACTGGCCTCACCTCACCTTGAGTCCTGTGTGCAGTTTTAGATGCCAAATATAAGAAAAACATTAGGCTATTAGAGTCCTAAGGAGGGCAGCAAAAAGGATGGTGAAGGGTCTGGAGGGGAAGTCTTATAAGGAACAGCTGAGGTCACTTGGTTTGTTCATCCAGGAGAAGAGGAGATGGAGGGGAGATCTTACTGTGGTCTTCAACATCCTGACGATGGAAAGCAGAGGGGCAGGTAGAGCATATTCTATGATTCTATGATATTTTGGTTGGGCTGAAGTCATAGGGATTGTTGAAGGAAACCTTCATATTAGAACCATATTAGTGACTTTGCTATCAGTAAAATATAGATGTAGCTACAAAACCAGTGTTCAGCTACTAACAGGCAGAATTAATAGTGACAACAAACAAATACTTAATAAAAATCCTCAGGGGGCTCATGGCTAACAGAAAATAACCAGTCCTCAACTTTCCCATACAAAGTTTACTAATTAAAATATATGTATGTGACCTGAACTGCTGTAGCCTGCGTTGAAATGCCTAATCAAGTGGGCTGGGGTAAAGTTCAAGCAAATAAAACAAAAAAGTTAATTTGTATTAATCAATTACAGAATTCCAGAATTACAGAATGGGTAAGGTCAGGAGAGACCACTGGAGGTCATCTGGGCCAATCTCCCTGTTCAAGCAGGGTCCCCCAGAACATGTTATTGAAGATGCTGTCAGGATGGCTTTTGAGTATCTCCAGTTAGGGAGACTCCACAGCTTTTCTGGGCAACTGTTTCAGTGCTTCATCACCCTCATGATAAAGAAGTTCATCTTCCTGTTCAGGTGAAACTTCCTATGCATAATTTTCTGCCTGTTCCCTCTTGTACTGTTGCTGTGCACCACTAAGAAGACCCTGGATCCATCTTCTTGACACCCTCCCTTCAGATACTGATAGGCTTTGATGAAGTCCCCTCTCAGTCATCTCTTCTTCTGGCTAAACTGGCCCAGCTCCCTCACACTTTCCTCATGAGAGAGATGTTCCAGTTCCCTCATCATCTCCGTAGCCCTCCATTGGACTGTCTCCAGTAGTTCTTTGTTTCTCTTGTCCTGAGGAGCCCAGAACTGGACACAACACTCCAGGTCAGGCCTCACCAGGGCTGAGTAGAGGGGCAGGATCACCTCCCTCGACTTGCTGGCAATGCTTTTCCTCATGCAGCCCAGGATCCCATTGGATTCTTGGCCACAAGGACACACTGCTGGCTCAGGGACAGCTTGTTGTCCACCAGGACCCCAAGGTCCTTCTCCACAGAGCTGCTTCCCAGCAGGTCAGCCCCCAGCCTGTGCTGGTCCATGGGGTTATTCCTCCCCAGGTGCAGGACCCTGTACTTGCCTTTGTTGAATTTCAGACAGTTCTTCTCTGCCCATCTCTCCAGCCTGTTGAGGTCTTTCTGAAGGACTGCACATCCCTCTGGTATATCAGCCACTCTCCCATCTTTGTGTCCTCAGTGAACTTGCTGTGGAAGCATCTCCTCTTCATCCAAGAAATCTATGAATAAATTAAACAATACTGGGCCCAGTATTGAACCTTGGGAGACACCACTAGTAAGAAGCCTCTAACTAGACCCTGTCTCCTAATCACAACCCTCTGAGCTCTGTCATTCAGCCAGTTCTCAAAACACCTCACTGTCCACTCATCCAGCCCACAGTTCCTGAGCTTACCTGTGAGAATATCATGGGAGAGTGTCAAAAGTCTTGCTCAAGTCTAGGTAGACAACACCTACTGCTCTCATCTATCTAGTTGTCCCACTGTAGGAGTCAATCAGATTTGTTAAACACAACAGCTAAATCTCCAGGAAAAAAGTCAAACATCTAGGCAAATGCAGGATGTACTAGGAGAGGCACTTTGAAGGGAATGTATTATATTTTTTTTCCACACATCCTGAATTACATATCCAAAATGAAAAAATGTGTGCAGTTCTGCTCTCCCATGTTTGTGGAAACTTAGGTAACTGTAACAAAATTACACAGTTTATCAAATCTAGATAAACAAAAGTAGAGAAGATGGACAGTTCTTTTCTTGAAACACAGCCAGAATAAGCATCTGTGAGGAGGAAAGACACATACAACATGAAGAATAAAGCATGAATTTAGACTGGAATTTAAAAAGTTTCTCACTCTCAAAAAAGTGAGTTACTGAAACAACGAATGAGAACATAAGGAGAATAAATATGATGCAGTTGCCTTTACTGCCGTTACATAGGTTTGCTGAGCTTTTAAACTTTGTATTTGTGTAATATAAATAGAAAGCAAGGAAAAGGTTAAAAATGAAAATTTACCGGAATGTGCTTCAGAATTTTTTTAAACAAGCATGCTTTATTTCTTAGGAATGAGGAGTAACATGGAAAAGCTTTATATAAATATGCAGAGTTAAACACTAAGCCAGTAGCTGTTCCTTCACTGGAAACCTGAAAAACGGCAAAATTAATATAAATATTACCTGCAGGAAAAATGTATTAATGTAGATTTATTCAGCACCCTTTATTTCAAAGGATCTTTAAAATCTCTTTAGACCTTACCAAACTAATAGCCCGTGTGAAAACCTAACTATCCAAACTGAACTACACATATTTAGGAAAGGTTCTTGTGAAGATCCTGGTTTCTGTACTCAGGAAGATAAAAACCACTCTGAGTGTGTGCAGCCTATAAACTTTAAAAACCAATTTATATACTCTTTTCTTTTTATTCGACTTGCTATAATCCTGCAATTCTCTTTTTTTGATATGGAATATGAAGATGTAATCAAAATATGTAAGGTGAAGTTGTACCATTACTTTAGACCATAGAGTTATCTATTTTTTCCCCATTAATTCCTGACTCATTCCTTATAAAATCTGACATCTTATTTGCTTTTTTGTCAGCAGCTGAATGTAAGCAGAGGTTATTTCTGATCATGCAGTTAAGCTTTGGATTTGACTGCACAGACTTGAAGGGTTTTCATTACAATTTTACTTTTTCCCTTTCCTTTTCATTCTTTGTTTGTAAATGATACAAAATCAATTCTTGCTTGTCTTGGTATTCAATTAAGCCATAAAAACTGAAAGGATTCCATCATGGACCAAGGTTTCCTATCTATCTATAATAGTCAATACAAAGCTTCTTAATCTCTCAGATTTCCAGTCTGTTCTAAATTCTGATTTATATCTAATTTATATCATAGGCATTTGAGGCTTTTAAGAAAAACTTTTAAAAATGGCGGCTTGTTTTTGACTCACAATGAAATATAATGTATGCTATTTATTTATTTATTTATTTAGCCATGGGTTTACCTATGCTGCAGTAGTCCCTGGGAACGCTGGTCAGATGCTAGCCAATGTATAGAAGCTGAAAACGAGCACCCATACACCTCAGTAGTCAATGGGTGGGAAAAGAGAGGCTGTTGAAGACAGATTACTGGAGAACTGAAGCAGACCTATCAGCCAGTCTCAGGACAATGGCTGTTGGCACAAAGTACTAGTAACTAAACAAGCAAGATGTGATCTATGGCAAAGGACATGAGTGCAGAAGCACTCCTAGGCCAGACAAGGTAGCTGCAATTTAGGAAAGGTGGTAAGACAGTAGGGAAATAGGAACAGGAATGGTGAACAAGGCAGGATGTGGAAGGAAAAGTGTGAAGTCGAACAATGTGAGAAGAAGGTAACAAAAGAAGGGAATGGAAATGGGATTTGAATGTTTGCAGTTGGGAGAAGACAGGATGATTAAAATAAAAAGTAAGAAACCACCAAGCTTAAAATCCACAAAATATAGGGAGAAAGGGAGGAGAGAGTGATGAAGATGAACAAATAGGATAAGTATGGGGAAGGAAGACAACGGGAGTCTTTAAAAGACTGTCCAAGTATCAACTGTGGGAAGTGTAAAAGGAATATGAGCACACTATGAAAGTTTTAAAAACTGGGCAGCACAGTGAGAGTGCTCCTGTGCAGACCTGCTAGGAAGCTGTTTTTTCAAGCATAATTTTCCTGTCCATGACTGAATCATAATTTTCCAAGTTGAAGAGAAAAAACCTGAGATGTTTTCTTGAGACTCTAACTGATGACAACAAATTTACTGAACTTCTCACCAAAATCATCACATAAATATTTGACTCTGATTGTGATTTCAGCAAGTTTATTTCCAAGAGTTTGATTTATAGATAAAATTTCATGTACTGAGACTCCAAGCAAAACAACAAAACTGAGATTATATGAGAGACAAAGTTATCGGGCTTTGTTGTAATGTATTATTTGCAGCTACTATTTTTTATTTTTAGGATATAAGTCACAGAAACTAAATGAAGCTGCAGAAGATCCTTCCAGTTTTAATAATTTTAATTTCAATATTAACTTCTACTCCACTGATAAGTTCCTTGCTGCAGTTTTTAGATATAAAGTTCTGCAAAGCAATGCAAAATCTGCATACTTATGAATTTATACATTTAAAGTAATGTACGACTATTCAGGACAACATAAACGTAGAGTAGCAATTATAGTCTGACTTATGCAATTGCATAATGCTGAGACTTTGTTTATATCTGTGGAGTAAATTCCTGACTTATAAAGGAGAACTGAATAAATTGAAACATTTCTAACTTTTCCCATAGTCATATTTTTAGAGAATGAACTGTTGGCCATAACGAGGAATGCAAGGAAATGAACAGGTTCCCTCTTGCATCATTACAGAGCTGAGCTGTCTGCTTGACAGCTGAGCTCAGATTTTACTTGTCACTGAACCTGATGAAAATAAGTGTAAAATATATTAACTCTTTTGCTTTCTACTTCGTTTGGATCAAAATCTCATTGCTTTAAAATAGTGTTACTGAAACATTTTGAAATTACAAGCCTGTAATACATGTCCTTGTTACTTGAAATCAGTTCTAATTCCAGCAGCAGCTGAAAGAAGTGTAATTTCAGGACTGTGAACTGGTGCTGAGATTACAAACTGGCACCATACAGGCTCTCTCTAGTGCATGAAAACCAGTGAATGTTTTCTCTGGCTAAGGACGTAGTATCCAACATGTCAGGACCTCATCCTGATTTTGCTCTTTGTTCATTTTGCACATTCTTTTTATGAGTTGCCACAGAGCATATATGAGGACACTATTAAGGACTGAAGAAACCTTTCAAACACTGTTAGTAGGCTGTATGTTTTCCTACTTCTTCAAGTTATCTAATTTTAATATAAAGAAAAAATTCCTGTAACTTGGAGGAAATAAAGGGTGATGATCTGTAAGTTCACAGCCCTACCATATAGGAAGCTGTCAATTAATATGAGAGATTAGAAGTTTTTACTCTATTGCTATAAGAAAAACTAAGACAGGGAAAGTCCTTGTCCAGACACCGGACTGAACAATATTTGGGAAGCAAGCTCTGCATGAAGTAAATTGAATATACTAATGTACAAGCTTGGTAAAGGAATCCTAACTGTGTATATAAAATATTTCCTTGATGAATAGTCGGCAGCTCTGGTTTCTGTTTAAATTCCTCCCTCCACAGTCATGCATCTAGGAAACCAGATTGGAAAAGATTAATTTCTGGCATTACCAGATTTACTGGAGCAAACAGAAATACATTTACTGTGAAGAAACACTTTCTGAAAGAGGCACTGATGGTGTCATTTCAGATGGGGAAGATGCTGTTATTCTGTGTCAGACCCTCCAAAGAAAGGGTGGCTGAAAAGGTCAGGGTGCACTGAAGAAGCACAATGTTTTGTTTTCCCAGAACATACCATCTGCTTAACATGAAAAATTACACCAAGCTTGAATATCAAACATGCGCAAATGGCAGTGCTTGATCATTTAGGCACAAACATCTGATACACGTGGCTTGAAAATGTCCATAAGAGCTATTCCTGCCTTGAATGAACCCAGAGGAACACTGCTCTCTACAGGGAAAATAAGGACATAGAATGGCCTTGACTGTGGTGTAACTACAGTATCCTGACATGTCTGTCTCATTTTGCCAGCCTATTTTAAAAAATAATCAACACGTAATCTAAAGAAACTGCTTTTGTATTTAAGAGACTTTTTTACTTCCTTAATAACCAAACAAAGGGGATGAAGTTTTTAAGAAAGGTATTTAAATATATCCATTAATTGATGAACCTGCTCACTTGGTTGCTTGCAAGACAATAGACAACTGCTCATTGAATAAATTGAATAAAAGGAGGGTTTAACTAGGAATTGTTTTTGTGCAAAGCTGTAGTTGTGGTAGTGGAATAAAACAAATTCTTTGAATACGGACAAAAACATTAATCATTGGCATCTAAAGAAGACAAATTTTCGTTAGATTATTGAAGGCATTGTTAAATGCCACAGTTTATTATAAAACATGAAAGAAAACAAGCTTCAACAAACCACAGTAAAAGGGAGATAATAACTTCTTACATTACAAACTTCTGGAAGAGTTCAGTTTCTGCTTTTTTGGAGCATTTCCTTCTCCATCTTTAGCCTTCCAATAGGACAAAGGTACTGCAAAAATAAGTTAGATAAGCAGCATTAAAACAGTATGTAATTCCCTGAAAAAATGTAGGAGAAGAAAGATCAGCAATCTTGGAAGCAGACAACATGCCATCTCAATGTAACCTTCAGTCACTAGACTAACAGATATTTTTGCTGTGCATACTTTCTCGTAACTAAAATCATACAAATTAAGACAGATGAAACTGAAAGCCTCGAGCTTTTTGGATTTCCATATAATGTCAAATCTGTGAAGCATTTCTTCATAGCTAAGGTAAACAAAGAAGTACAAAACCAACACCCTCCTGGAACCTATGCTAAAGCACATGGAAATAAGGAGGTGACTGGTGACAGCCAAAATGGCTTCACTAAGAGAAAATCATGCCTGACAAATTTAATGGCTTTTTACAGGTGTGACAGTGTTGATGGGTACAGAAGGTAACTGATTTCATCTGTTTGGACTTGTTAAAAGCATTTTAAATTGCCCCACATGACATCCTTTTCTCCCAGCTGGAGACATGTGCCTTTGATGGATGGACAAATCACTGGATAAAAAATCTGGATGGTCACACTTAAAGAGTTGTGGTCAATGGCTCTAAATCCAAATGGAGACCAGTGAGGAGTGGATATTCCCCAGGGGTTGGTACTGGGAACGGGACTGGTTTGCCTCTTTGTTGGTGACGCAGACGGGGGACCCTCAGCAAGTTTGCTGGTGACACTGAGTTGTGTGGTGTGGTTGACACACTGAAGGGAAGGGATACCATCCATAAGGACCTGGACACACTCAAGAGGAAGGACTGTGAAAACCTCATGAAGTTCAATAAGGCCAAGCGTGAGGTCCCGCACCTGGGTTGGGGAAATCCCTAACACAGGTACAGGCTGGGTGGAGAATGGACTGAAAACAGCCCTGAGGAGAAGGACTTGGGGGCATTGAGTGGCGAGAAGCTCAACATGACCTGGCAGTGCCCATTTGCAGCCCAGAGAGCCAACCACATTCTGGGCTGCATCAAAAGAAGTGTAGCCAGCAAGTTGAGGGAGATGATTTTCCCATTCAACTGCTCTCATGAGACCCCACCTGAAGTAGTGTGTCCCAGTCTGGGACTCTCAACATAAGGACAACATGGATTTGCTGGAACATGTCCAGAGAAGGGTCATGAAGACGAGTACTGAAACACCTCTCATATAAAAACAGGCTGAGAGAGTTGGGTTCATCTAGCTTGGAGAGAGACAGTTGAGGGGACACTTTATTGCTGTCTTCCAACACCTGAAAAATTATACATGAAATCTGGAGTGGGACTTTTTACATTGGCATGTATGGATAGGACAAGAAGGAACGGTAGGAGGGTAGTTTTAAATTAGATACTAGACAGAAATTCCTTTTTGCAAGGGTGGTGAGACACAGGTACAGGTCACTCAGAGACATCGTGGATGCCCCATCCGTGACAGTGTTCCAGGCCAGGCTGGACTGGGCTTTGAGCAACATGGTCTAGTGGAAGAAGGCTGGGAACTAGATGATCTTTGAGGTCCCTTCTGACCCAAACCTTTCGATGAGTATGTGTATTTCAGTTCCTCAGTATGAAGCAAATTTTAGTAATGAATGAGACCAGCAGCTATTTGAAATCTACACAGAATAGTGGAGACAATTTTTAAAAAATAAGTATTTGTTTATTATATCTCAAAAAATACATTTTTACAGTCCTTATTTCCATATCATTGTTATTCTTCATTGAGTAAGATACTGGAGGTTATATATATGTCACTTTAATATTGAAACCAGATGTACATATATAGATGTTTTTATTAGATGCTGGCTACCATATATTTATAGCAAGATCACTTACATTTCCAAGAAATAAAGGACAAATGTATGGAAAACTCAACACAAAAGTTGCTTCGGTTACCTTTATCCTTGCAATTCTATTCATTTTAACTTTTGAGCAAGTAGAATCAAAAAGTTTGACTAACCTTCAACTCTGGGAAACTGGCAATTTTTGGAGTACAATCTCATATAAAAGCAGATGTTTCATAGCTTTTTATTATCTTCTTGTAGTTTTGTACCCAATGACCAGTTAAAGGCAACAGCCATTTTACTAATCTGTGTTCCAGACATTTTTGTTTCTGTCTTTTATGACATGAAGAGAAGCAGCCAAATCTATAAAAGGCCTATAACAAACTACTATTCCATGCCACTGTCTAAGATCATCTGAATTTCTCCCATTATTAGTGTATCTCAAATATTCCAAAACAATGAAAAAGGTTATTATCCTACCTCAAATCAGAATAGATTATTTTAGTTCTCTCAGCTGTAGAATGGATAGAAGTATCTCAGAAGCTCTCAGTTTCCATACTGTAGAATGGATAGCTATTTTAATGCATGTTTTGTTGAACAAGTCACAACATGATTCATCTGGTACATGGGGATGCTTATGTTACGTGGTTTGTATGATGTTTTGGTTTTTAAAAAACAGTAAGAGCTTCAATATTTTTTTACTGTTGGCTTGGATACTACTGGGTACAAGCTAAATTTTTTGGGTTTTTTTTACCTATTTACTACACTGTAGCTCAGAAGAAACATGACAGCAGTAGCAATTCCTCAGTTGTTTTACTCCTCATTAGTATTGTAACACTTGAGTAATGTTCTTGTATTCTCTGGATTGGTTGACTATGGGAAAATAATTTACTCTTTAATACTCTTTACAGAACTAGTCTTACTTGTAAGTTCTCTTTAGATTTAAAGATGCCTTGCTGATGCTGCCAAAAACTGTTGTATGATGGGCCTGCTCCGAATAAAATGGGCTAGATGAATTCCAGACATCCTTTCCAGACTACATAGTTGTGTCTCTGTGTTCATCTTACAGTGGCATGCACGAGTACTTGGTGGTGTGTGTAGTCCTATCTTTAAGAAACCCTTTGGAACTTTTTCAAGCCTAGAACCCTTTCCAGTGTTATTGTTCCTGTAATGCCACTTGTTTGCTGTCTCAATGACACTAAGAATATTAAACAATCCTGCTGTACCTCTGGAGCAGCTGGAATCTGTTATCTTCTCTTTGTTGTACTGTCAACACAAGAGACCCAACACGTCAGGAGGGTGTGAGCTGGATGAACATGGGGCCAAAGCAGCCCAGCAAAAACACTGGCACCCTGTGCAATCTTACAGTGAGCATATGGGTGGGTGCAAAAGCAACTCTTTTTTTCCTTTGGCATCCTCATCAATGCCTGTGTGTCTAGAGCAAAGAAGACAACGTTCTTACCAATATACAGAAGCAATATCTGACCTATATTGATCAGTAGTCAGGAGCAGCTGATTGCGAAAAAGAGTACAAGAAGAATAAGGTACTCAATACATGTGCGGGTCAGTGGAGACATGGAGAGGAGGAACAGACAGCTCTTTCTTTTTTCAAATTATAGGAATATGGTTACATTTTCAACACCAAGCTATCGTACATACAAAAGTCACAACTTGCTCTCGCAAGAAAATGCAAAATGAAGCAGCACTTCTCATGCTGATTTCACTTTATTTAATAATGTCTGGTGAGGTCTTTAAAATTTATCAGGAGATAACATGATGACCCAATTTATTACTCAGTTACTTTGGTTTCCTGCAGAATTAACATGTTTCATTAGTGTTACCATACAGTTTTTGCAAAATAGTATGTGGTATTTTATCTTTTCAAATCATTACCTTGCATTCTTCTATCCTACTCTAAAAGTGAAGACTATTAAAACAAAATTAATGAAAAGTGTTTAATCAGGATTTGTAAGATTTGGTAAGAGATGATGGCAGAGGCTGCACTCCACTTCAGAGACATATCAGTCTTTTTAATGACATGCTAGTGGTAATAGTTCTGTGAGTTTCTAAACCAGAAAATTAAAAACACATGAGACTATTCCGCTGTAAAGGAGTGTGTGTTAACTCTTCACCATTCTATTAAGAAATTATAAATTACATTCATTTCTACCAATGAAAAGAGAGACAGAAAAGATGATGTAACCTGGTTTCAATTTTCGTAATAAATAAAAAATATTATCTCCCTAAAGCCTCTTTTTGTCTGCCAATCTAACAGAATTTACCAATAAAGGAGTCTTTGATTACTTCAGTTGTCTGATTAGTGAAACTTTGGCCATTCATGGCCTACAGTCCTACTTTCTTGGAGGAAGCCCAGTGTAATCAGAAATTTTGTGTAAAAATACAGCCTGGAGAAGATGAGTGTGAAATATATACTTTCATCCCAGGAATAAGAATAATTTTCCTCAAAATATGGACCATAAAGAAACGGGAACTACAATCTCTACAGTCAATACATACATATGGATGTATGCATTGACTGTAGAGATTGTAGTTCCAGTTACAGAGATTATAGTTATTTATACTCTTATGTATATTGTATTTTAATACAATGCAACTGGCCAAAAGCCAAATGGATTATTTTTTGTTTATGTTTGGACACATAGACATCTTTTGGCTAATGTGGAAAATATCTGGCTTCCAGTCAAATTATGAGGAACTGACAGTGTACCAGACCAGGTAAAACGAAGTTAATATCTAGGTGTCTGAACATTCATTGACATTTTAGCCCTAGGTCAGATACTGGGTTGTAGCTTGTATAAGCAGAGAATACTATGTACTGCTTCTGTGGTAAAGTAAAAGCATATAAAATGTCATATATCTCCTTTCAGCTATACTCTGTACACAGAAAAGCAAAACACACATGTATACAGTCACAAACACACATGTATAAACATAGAAAATAAATGCATGTAAAACTGTGTAGGATTTCCATTAGTACATCTGTTCTAATAGTTTCTTCCATAGGTAATACCTTATTTTAGGATTTGAAGAAAACTGCTATCCTAATTAAACCATTACTGCTCAACCATAACAAGATTTGCTATGTTTGGACCTTCACTAGGCAAATGTGTGCTCTTTTTTGTGTTTGGGGGTTTTTGTGTGTGTGTGTGTGCATGATTCAAAAGCAGGGGAGGAAACATTTGAATTTGACACAAACTTAGAAGCTGCAGAGTAAAGAAACAAAATCATCCTACTCTTCAACAGGCAGCTGTGGTGGGAACCCACTTCAGTGAGTATGACTCTACTCTGCTATCTTATGCATATATACCAGTTGTAAAATTCATAATTAAAGATGCATTCGTGCAGAGACAATGATGGAGTACTATGTTTTTTTATGGAGAATCTTGTCTTTTCAGGCTTAGGAATCTACTTACTAGACAACAAAACCTCCCGTCATGGTAAGAAACAATGTACTAGTAGTCCATGACCCATGAGATGAGAAAGGAGCAGTGTGTGTGCCTCACTAACCACTGCCTTTGAGTATGGTCTTAATTTATAAAACCTCTCTGAGGATCATGCCATCTCTAAAAAGGACAGAAAAACTTGTTTTTCCAATAGTTCTCTCTCTGTCCTAGGCTGTACACTAGCTGCTGCAAATGCTTGGGCTTGCAAGGTGTCAAATCTTCAGAGAATTTTGCAGATTGTTTAGATTTACACACACGATTAATACCATTGAAGTTAATAGACCAGTGCCTTTAGGCTGAAGTGCACAGCATTTACAGTAATAAGCCCTGAGCAGCCAGAGTAAGGCACTTTTTTAAGATCCTGAAGAATTATTTGTATTTCTTTGACCACTTGCCTAATGCAGTCACTTAAGGGCAGTCTCGAAATTTTACATATCTTGGTAACTTAATCTATCAATTTACCAATACAGACATTTATTCAAAAAAACCGCAAACAAACCCCAAAGTTAAAGGTTTATGTTTCTTTTCTGACTGTCAAATCATTTTCACATTCTCAATGGATTTTAACTGTGTCTCAGAAGCAAATTGGTAGTCCTTCACTATTGACTGTCTGTCACTGTGCATTTACTGCATCATTTACTACCTTGATTGTTTTTAACAGCAAGCCAGTAAAATTTTGGTCTTTTAAACCTATCTCTGCTTATCAGTCTGATCTGCCATTCCACCTAGATGACTCCAGGAAGAAATTGTGACTATTCTAGATTCAAATATATCAAAAGTATCTCAGAAATACATATCAGCTATAGCGGGGCCAAAAGACAAGGCTAGTTTATATGCAAAAAGCAAATAGAAATAGTTATGCACAAGCTGATCTCTTATTTAGAGGATTTAATATAATTGAAAAAATCATCATCTGCCCATGTAACTAAGAAGCCCATCTCTGTTCTGAAGAGACTCAAATTGCTTTGTTAAAGAAACTTATGCAATTGCTGACGAGTGACTTCAGCCAATCACTTCCTGCTGAATAAATGCCGAGGGCATTCCTGACATTCCTAGAGGGAGGTTCCTGGCCAAGCTTTGGCAGCTGTGTCCATCCCAGTTCTGTACTGAGGGCTGAGCTGCACCCACGTGGAAGGCAGCTGGTTTCAGCACATGCTGGAATTTCCAGCCATATATGGACAAAACTCGCATGTGAACTGGGTGTTTGTCACCCCCACGCACAAACCGGGGCTGGAACGTGCTGAGGTCTCACGTTATAGATTCCCAATGAGGCAATCACATGAATACAGTGCTTTAATTTGGTATCTGCATCAACTAGGCAAGATAGATGCTTTTTCATTTGTCTGGTTTTTTTGTTTGTTTTGTTTAGTTTTGGGGGTTTTTTCAACATTAAACAGAGTGGGATTTCTTTGAATAAAGTGGAACTTATTCCAAAAATTTCATAATTTTATTATTTTTTCTAAGCTTTTGACAGAAATATTCTGGATCTGCAATAAAGTTTATTTTTTCTTGGCGAACTGTCTAAAATTATCACTCATTATTTCACAACTTATATCTTCTTCAAAATGCTTTACCTTTACAAGTCTGACTTAAATGGAATCAGAAAAATAAAATAAGCATTGATTTTACACTTTCATCTCACATGTCTGTGGAATGCTACAGTTTTCATTAAATTCTTGAATAGTCATAAGGTATATTTATGACCTTTTAGCTTAGAAAAGTGAATATTCCCATTCAGAGTCACTGGTAAATTTTCTTTGGAGAGCAGAAATATCAAATGTGCATGAAAAGCTCTTTATCAACACCAAATTTTTGGCAGCCAGTTATAAATGTGTTGACATCCTTTTCTTCAACAAGTACTGACTACCCATTTCTTTCATTCCTTCCCAAAAGTTCTGCCTACTCTGAAAGTGTATTCATGTTACTTTTAGTGAGGAAGGACACATAACAAAATATGTCCCTCCTGCCCCTTTTTCACCTTTTGCCATCTCAGACCCAGTGTTGTTTCCAGTCGTGTTTTGTTTGTGTATAAGATTTACCTCGTTATTTATGTCCTTTCCCTATGCTGCACTGACAGTATTTGTGCTGAAGGTCATTGCCATTTCCTTGGTCTTCTTCCAGGGATTTAACTGTCGCTTAGTTTTTTCAATAACAACTACAATTTGTATTCAATCTAGAGTATATATATATAAATTGCTGCTCCTTTTTTACATTTTCATGAGGTCCCTGGGACCTCTTGAATTATATTGCATATGTGGAATATGGACCAAGGATATGTATGCATATGTGCAGGACCAAGAGGGTGGACTCTAAGTATGGAATAATACTCAATGTTACTAGAATGGTTTGCTGCTGTAGTTGATCCCAGTAAAAATGTCAAGTAAAGAAAACAAACTATTCCAGCATGGACCAAGCCTTGTAAAATTGGAAGACAAGTTACAAATATTAATTTTTCTCAAAGGTATGTCCTGGTACTATTTGCCTCAATCCTTCTTTACATGCAGAAGCATCCAGCTGCATTTACATGTTAGCTAAAGGAGAATCAGGGGGTTTACACAGCACACAAAGATTTATAAATTGCCCATAAAAATGTATCATTAACATGACCTATTTCTTTCCCTATTCCTCATGAAGGCTCACAAAGATAGCCTATTAGTTTTGATGAGAAGTACAACAGAGACATAGCAATAAGGTACATATAAAAGATGCTATGATAAATAGGTACAAGTTTCACAGTTAAAATGCCCACAAATAATCCAAATATCTTTGATGAAATATGGCTTTAAAACACTGAGCTTTTTGTTCCATCACAAAGTATTTAAGAACTATAATTTAAATTAAAAATCTGAAAAATCTACTTACACTATGGTGTAACAATAGATTAATTTGTCTTATTCTCATGCAATAAATGCTAATTTTTTTGCTTTTTCTGAACTTGTCCCAGCTCTAAATTCTGAGGGAGAGATTTTCTTCTTGCTCTCTTTGTATTAGTACTTATCATAGTGGGCCAATGGCTAAGATCAGGATTCCGTAGGAAGACCAGCAATACAAACAATTAGTATTTTAACTAAATAGGGAGACACAAATGAAATAATACTTTCTTTTGTTATATTTTATTTTATCTAGGAGTATTTATGCATGACTCACTACAATGTCCAGCACAAATGTGTATAACAAAATATATACCAAGCTACTGAAAAGAGAAAGGCCTTTTCTCTGAAGTGATCACTTATCTAAGGTAGGATAATGTGGATATCTAAGAAAGAGTGTGAAAACTGGATTAAAATAAAATCCTTGGATTAACATGGTAATTATAGGACATCCCTTGGGTTTTTTTTTTAGTCTCTATGTATTCTACTAAATGGAGATGAACAAGTCCAACCAGGGATTAAGTGAAACCCAGCAGAATATCCAGCAATTGCTTTTGAACTACATACTGTCGTAAAAACTTGAAGCTTTCTTATAGGAAAATGTTAGGAAGTATTCCAAATCAGCTAATGTTGTGGTAACCGTATTTTCATTACGATATCTCAGGTGCCATTAAAACTAAAAATGTTCTCTGAAGACATAATCCATAAAGGATCAATAAACTTGGCATGCAAAGGTGGTTATTGTGCTTTTCCTGCATGTTTATTTTCTGTAGCAACTCTATCAAAACATTAAGGAAGAAAAATCAATGAGTTTACAGGTCAAGGGTCTCCAGCCACCAAGAAACTTAAAACAGCCCTGGAAGATGATGACCTAAGAGATTTAAACAACTAAAAAACTGATGTGAAATATTTTGCCATCATATTGATCTGATTTAATACTGTTACCCTACATCCTCCATATAAGCAACTTGCCCACAGTTCAGTAGGGTGTTACTGGTGCAAAACTAGGGCAGATTACCTTTGGCAGCAATGGCTTTCTCCCCATCCCCCATTGCATTCCATGGGAAAGCTGACAATAGGTAACGTGCTGATGGGAAGGTCTTGCAGGGGGTACTGAGGGGTGAACAATGAAAAGTTCATGCAGGAGGCACCTTTCAACAATGAAATCCATAGAGCAGAAATCCTCTTGTGTGATGAGAAGAAACTTCAAAGTTTTTTTATTAGTAGAAATGGTTTCACAGAACCTGATTCATGAATCCACATAAGGCTTGCTATCAATGACCAAAAAAACCTCATATACACCTGACAGTGCCTGTTCTTCTTAAAACACTGTTCTTAATTTTTACCTCTATCCATCTGCAGGAATTTATTCCTATACTTTTGTTTTGGACTCTTCTGTGGCTGTGTACAAATTTTTCAGGAAACATGGCTGCATGTCATTAGGCATCTTTCAAGGCTGCAATGTCTGCAGTGCCTGAGGCAGTCACAGAAATAAGCTCATGATATATTATTTTATATAATACCAGACATTTTGACAGATGAAAATACTACTGTTAGATATGATCTGTCTTTCTAATAGGATTTTGGAGAAAAGAAATAGGCACCTTTTTTTGCAGGAATTGCAATACAGACAGGAGAACTATAGTGCATCTTGGAGGGAAAACTAGGTAGTAGCAAAACTTTGAGATGAGTAGCTGAAACTAGAATTGTATTTTTAAGTAGATTTATTCCCAAGATTGATGTGGCTTTCATTTAAAAAAAATCTTAGATCATATGAAACTGCTTATTTTCAGCTTTGGAAAGGTGAAAAAAGAAAGCTTGTTCAAAAAGAAAAAAATTAAAATTAATCTGACTGCAATCTTAAATCAGTCTGTTCCTCAGTTTGGCAGATCACAGGGTAATTTACGAGTTGTGTAAAATAAATTTGACTCCAAATCCATGCAAAATGCAGAGTAGCCACTAAATGTCTAAACAAGTCTGAACACAAGACGTTGAGGCCTTAACTTATCTTTCCTTCTCTCACTGATCCTTAATAGATGCTTTTTTAATGATATGTATGTAGATAGGTGCAGAGGAAAGTTTGTGAAAAAAATAAAATCCCCTCATTGATTCTAAATAATTACAATTATTGATTCTGAATAAGCATGATCACCTATATTTCATACAAAGTATATAGAAATTACTTTCTTGTTTCAGAAACATCTCTGATTATCATGAGGGTCACATATAAGTTGAGAAAAGATTTCTATGCACCACAATTCCATTCCTCAAACCTTCATCTTCTGAAGATTACTTTGTCTCTTAAACCAGATATTGCAGAGTGCCAAGAAATGGACAACTGTGTGAAGAAGGGATGTTTCTCATGCCATAACCTATTCTCACTGATATTTACATTCAGTTAGTGGAGAACCAGTTATCCCTAATAACTAATTGAGACTTAAGAGCTCTTAAATTTAGTATTCCAAGGAATATAAAGGCCAAATGGCCATCAGCTGAAGCAAGGTTCTACTTGGAAACAGAAGTTCTTAATAGCAAACACAATTGGCCACAGGTCATCAGGTGGAGTCTTCTGTGTAAGAGGTCTTGCCCTTGTGAAAGATAGGCTCTGATTCAACTGCAGGTTTGGGGGCTTAATGCAGAAATGGCTGGGTGAAACTGTGTGGCCTGAATTATGCAAGAGGTCAGACATCCTGTCCAGAACAGACTCTTCTGAGAAGGAAATTTATAAAAACAGTAACAGAAAATATGTAACTCAGTGAGTATATCAAGCATTTATTTAGGACTTGGGTTCAAAATTCTAATGTACTTCTCCCCCACAGATTCCAAAAGCCATTTATAACAGTATAGCTTCTCATGACTACTTATATTTATAGTTTTTCTGCCTGGTTGTCACTGGTCACATTTTTAGGCTTTGCATTGCATTTTAAATAACCTGAGTCATTTCATGTTCATGTTTACCACTCTACTCCTTATTTTGTGAGATTTTTCCATGAGTCTGAAATGATAAATGTCCTTTCCTCCTCTCTGCTGAAAAGTCACAACCACAAGTCATCCATCACAGCTCAAATTTGTCCCTTAAAATTTTATCAGACCACTCACAGAAGAGGTATTTTCAAGCTAGAAATTCAAACTCAATTTTTCTTTAGTTCTCAGAGGAGATGAAAAGAGCTTGCTTTTCCTCCAAAAACATTTATTTTCATTTTTTTCTTCAAAGTCTGCATAGAAAATTAACTAAATGAAAAATCTTTTCATTCCCGGCACCTCAAGCACTTGCAGTTCCTTTTAGGGCTTTTATATGCCTTTTATACTGTAAGGAAGAGAGCTGAGAGGGAAAAGAATATGCTGTGATTGTGTCCATCATCTCTCTCCCTCATGCACAGTTCACTAGTTTCAAGCTTCAAAAAATACATGCTTCATGCACAGAGTGCAAGAATCAAATATCAAGCAGTGTGTCCAGAAACTTTCTTTGAAGAACTCAATACATTCAGCTCTATGCTGTATATCCTCCTGCACTTTACTCTGAATTATGAACAGTCCAAATCTGACTGAGATGTATCATCTAAACCGTCACTCTTCCCATGTGCAATAAACCCAGTTCCTTCAACTTTCTGCAGACAGGAACAGCCTAGCAGTGCCAGGCTGTCACATACGTCTGTGATGCCTGGCCAGCACTGGGGTTCTGTGCTGGGGACCACAGCGAGGCACGTGTGCCTCCAGCTTTCCGGTACTCTGGCACTGCTGAGGCCCTCACTTCCAGCATGGTGAGTATAGGAGTAAGGTTTGCCGTTCAATCTTTTGGTTTCTACATCTTCACATTCAGTTATTAGTTTTAAAGGCAACATTCTACAGAGGGAAAAATAATGTGATGTGTGGAGCTGGCAGTAGAGATTTTTCCCAAATGTTTGCGAGGATCCCATTTCTCACAGATATTACTGCCAAGAAAGAGCCTCTTTTTTTTTTTTTTTTAAGAAAATAAGGATTGTTAGCAATAATTTTCTGCCCAAAGTATTTCTCCATTCAAATGCTAACCCTACTGTAAAACAAGAAAGACTTATTAAAAAAATACTTATTATTTTGAGTGGGAGAAGACAGCAAAGAGGCCCAATATGTGGAATTGAAAAGATTACTCCAACAGCTGTAGAGGTAACTACAAAACTATCTTGCAAAAGACCTTGGAGAAGCAGAGGGAAGGAGAGAGAGCAGACACCTTCCCAAGGAAAGGGTCTGTTGCCTTTCATTGTCAGCTGCAATAGTGGGAAATTTCAAAGCTGTGTGTCCAAGATCAAAGCCTGAGCCTTTATTAAGGAGGCAATCTAATATTAACATACTTACTCTCAGAAACCCATAAATGTTTGTATCATGCCTACCCTGTTTTGTGTATTCTTTCATAGTCTTTCTTTTTAATTGATAGGTAGAAAAAGTGTTTCCTTAAGGAAAGATCAGGCAGGATTGTGAGTCACACATTTTTATTCCTCTGGCTGCTATTTAGTGCTCTAATGAACAAGAACTGTAAATATCTATATATGTCTGAAGAAGAAGACTTCTGCTGCAACTACTGAAGAGAGCTGCTGACAGTGAAACCAACGCAGGGTGCTGCTCAGGCCCTGACATTAGGAATAGGAGGGAAGAACTCAGCAGAGCCTGTTTCCAGTAGGTTGAAAGGACAAAGCAGCTTTCCTCCTGACTGAACAACTGTCAGTGATCACACAAAGTGAAAGGAAGTCAGAAACCAGAGCAGCATGACCTGTTGGGATTAACTACAAAAGCTAATTCAGAAGCCCCCGCTGCTGCCAAAATTATGAGGAGAAAGAATTTGGCTGAAAGACACCTTCTTTGTCTTCCTTTGTAACTGAATAACTCCAAGGTGATGTAGAATATAAAACTGCTAGAAAAATATGGAAGCCTGCACGTTGTTTTTCATAAACAGATCTGATACAATTACTGGTAGCAGAGATGAAATTGAGCTAGAAGCTATGAATCCCTAGGCAAACCTCCTGAAAATTTAGTGTGTGTTTTGGAGTGAAGGTTTTGGTTGGACTTTTCCCTGACGGGCACACAGAATGTGCTAAGTCTGAGTCCAATTCCTTGTTTTTCTTTGTTTTCATTGTTATGATAGTCATGGCTACTGCTGCAAAATTAGGCCATTAAAAAAAAGGCAAACAGCCCATGCCAAATGGTTCCCATTTGAGCTAAACTCCTTGGGCTCAGCAATACACAGAAAGGTACCTATTTAGGACATGTGTTTTCTGCTTATTTCTGCCCTTGAGTTGTTTTGGATGATACAGTGAGTTGACAGATGAAATTTCCTTCCTAGGGAAAAAGGCTGATATTTTCCAAACTATTTTCATCCCAAATTGGCATTTTCAGAGACCAATATGTTTAGGAGAAAAATCAGTTCAGAAATGTCAAAATATTTTTTTTAAAATCAAACCCAAATATTCAACATTTCCCAAACTGTTTTAAGTTTGCTCACGCATGAACTGGAGTCATGTCAACTTCCTCAGGAGTGGCAAGGTCATTATATGTACATTTATACCTATACAGTAAATATCTCATCAGATGTTGAGCTAATGGAAAGCTGCTCAAAAACTAGAATCAGGATGGGAGATTTGTACCTGTGCTAAATAGGCAAAGAACCAGCCAGGATGTATATCCTAGACCAGCACTGACAGATCCTCACAATGTAAAGATCTCAAAACATCCTAGCTGTATTATCATGGCACAGAACCCACAAATGCTTGACTCTTCTTCTCAACCAAACAGCTGATCAACCTTATCATGGACCTATTAATATAAGTTGCACCAGCACTGGCAGAACCAGAGAGTAGGAATGAAATGGTCTCTCAGGATCCGTGGAAATGAGCAATGGTATTATTCGGGGGGAGTGGCGGGAAGCAGAAATATTTAGACCTTGTCTCCAGAAGAATTTATGGTATTTTCTACAGGTTTCACACTTGTCTTTTAGTCTGAGCTGTGCTTTTAGAAACAGTTTTTGACTAAAACATGAAGAATGTTCCTTTCTTGCTCATTTCCCCACCTTTTAAAAGACATTGTGTAAGTGCAGTGTTCTCATAAGACCATTTAAATGAGAGAGAAGTATAACTATGTTGTCTTGCAGACTTCATTAAATTGTGCTTAGAACTCATTTGCTTTGTTGACTCAAATTATGGAATGAATTCTTGTAGGGATTCTTTATATGTCCCAGAGCATTCATAATTCACCAAGTTCAGCCATCTACAAGTGTTTAATTATAGACTGTCTGTTTCATGTAAAAAAATGTTTGCCAGCAGTCTTTTGGCATAGTAAGGTATGAACTTTGTTGATCTGCTCATGAGCACTGGCAGCAGAAATGAGGAAAATTACTTCTCCAGAGTTCCTTGAAGATACAAGTTTCTGAATCTTGGCATGATTACGTATTTTATATAAATCTTGCTGGAACTGTGGTAAATTTTGCATTGAAATTTATTGTTTTCCCCACTTCTATAGCCAGAAATATATGTACATTTAAGAATAACATATGAAAATTAAACTCACAAGACACCATTGCCCAGGATGTGAGCTCAAACTTTGTCCAGAAAGAGAGCACCTAGGCTTTGAAAATACAGATCATCAATACACTACTAAAATGAAGATGCATCACACAATTCATAGGCTAAAACCATAGAAATGTCCTGCATTATTTCATCCCTGAACTGATTATTTTGAATATTTGAACTAAGTGGAGGATGAAGGTTTCTTTACATCCATATTTCTAAACTGACTTTTTTCATCATAGATTTCTATGCAAAATCCTGTCTTGCAGTAAAATGCTGAATTTCTCTGATGAAGTGCTTTTAAAGCTAAACCTGAAGATTTGGGTTGAAAAAGACAGATTTTTTTCCTTTATTTTCTTCCCTTTTCTTTTTTTAACATTTGGAAATGCCATTTTCTTCAGTCCTGGAATTTTTTACATAATACCTTATCTCCCCTCTCTCTGCCTTTGAGGCTCATGGCTGCAGCTGCTGGGCAAATCAAAGTCTCCTTTGAATGTCCATTTCTGAAGAAAAATTTCTGCTATTCTTAACTGCTGAAGTTTGACACTGTATCAAGCCAGCAAACCATATTGTAACCTCAGCCTCCTCTACGTGAGACAGTGCTGCCTTACCTCAGTGAAGGATCGTGTGTAATCCTTTGTTGGCCAACATTAGATAGACCAAAACCTGTGAGGACCGATTCTGGAGAGTGATGTTGTCTCACCTCTGTCTGGAAGACAGAATACAAAACTGAATCAGGCAGGGCTTAAAGAAAAAAGGCCAACTTGTTTCAGTACCTGAGGACTAGGTGAGCAAGATTTTGTACTGCAAGTAGAAGTTTTGTTGGGAAGGTGAGGAGAAGGGTTTCCCAAAGCTACAAGGGCATGCACAGAGTCTGAGCGAGGCACTCCCAAGAAGGTGCCATTTACACATCTCTCCATTTCAGCACAGGTCAATGGGATCTGTCTTCCCATTTGCATTTTGGGCTCCCAGATCCTGCTCCTCACTGACCACATAAGGGGCCATGTCATGCCTGCAAGGGGTGTTGGCAGGGAGGCCAAATGTCCAGGAGTCCCAGAGGAGCAGGAGCTCGAGGGAAGGCCCTGCTTTGCTGCTGTAGGGGTGCCCCAGGGGAAGGGATAACCCTGGGACTCCTGGCATTCTGCCTCCACCCTCTTCCAGCACGTGGGTGCCCATGATGTGCCAAGCTGGACCAAAACCCTTGGGCAGCAGTGATCAGCCATAGGGCTGTGAGTGACGTGTACTGGGGGGCATCAGGCTGAGGGAGCCAGCATCCCCTCCATGGCCGCTGCCAGAAATGCAGGAAAGTTCTCGTAGCAAGCAGGGACATATGCACACCTAAGCCCAAAAGGGTGGAAGTGGCATTTTCAGGCTCTCACGAGCCAACCAGCTGGAAGGCCAAGGGTCATCTGTGAGAGAGGCCAAGGGTGAAATATTCCCCTCTGGCAGCTCCCACTGTGGGCCCAGTTTGCTCGTCTCTAGGTCTTGGCTGTGCTCTGAGGTACCTTGAGGTACCCAAGCCCTTGCAGCATGAGCTCATTTGTTGTAATTTCCACTTCTGGGGGAAAAAAGGCCAAGAGAAGAGATCATTAAATGTGCAGCATTCATACAGCATGGCGTCTAACACAACAGGCATGTTGCAGTGTTATCATATCCAGGAAAACAGCAGGAAGCTGCGTAGCTTCAAAATGCCACCCAGAAACTCTTGTTTGGAAAGGACAACTCATAGCATCAAAGCCTAAATATATTTGCCAAACCATACTTTAACTTACTGCCAGGACACCAAATTTATCCCCTTATTAGCAACAATCCACTAGGCAACATGGTGACTTGCTTCTGCAAACTAGTCATGGGTTTGCTTCATGGAGGTCAGGAATACAAAAAAAGCTCTATGCATATTAATGCTTGGTGAGAAAGGTAGGGAGTGTTCCATAAGAAATCAACCTGGGGACAATTTGTTAATATGTAAGCCTCAAATAAAAAATACAACAAAATCAATAGTTGTAAGGTCAAAGGAAATTAATGAAAATTTAAAAGGTTTAAATTAATAGTTTCAGAACAAAAATAAATGAAATATAGATGTCTAATAAATAACTGATTGAGGAAACAAATTACAATGAAAGGTATATAACCATACTTTAAAAAAAAAAAGGAATGCCCTGGTTTCTATCTTGCTTTTCAGACTGTTCTCATCTGCAGTCATTTATATGGCAGGGTATGTGGAATAACTTACTTCTGTATCTACAAAGAGGGAAAGGGAGGGAGGAGTTTTGACTCCCTCTTCCCTAACTGTTCCCCTGAGCCAGTCATAAAGCAAAGTCACCTCTTCACATCTGAAAGCCCTGCAATAAGGCACTCTGCATAACCCAACACAGCTCTCCAAGCCACAGCCTGGCCCATCAAACTTCTGACACAGCATGCATCCAAGTCAGCTCTTGTCATAATTATAATCAAAGTATCTACTGACACTCTGACTGTGTGCATGGCTATGTGTATGCACAGGTCCTGAAGGAAAATTCTGGAGACTATGATATGCCTGACATAGCCCCACAACAAATGTGTGCATTGTGTTTGCCAGGAACTCTTTGTGAGAGACAGAGGGACAAGTCATGGAAGCAGTTTGCTTTTGTAATGTTGTTTTTCTTCTTTTCTTTCTTCCCAGAAATGCATTTTGAACTCTGCATGCATCTTTCAGTACTTGTCCTTGGACTCCTGAAAACAAAAATGTAGAATGTCAAAACTTGATAAGGGGTTTATACAAAAACCCCAATCACAAACTGTATGAAAAATAGATACTTCAAATATATGTAGCACATAGATGTTTTATACACACACATCGGTATGTGCATATATGTCACATATGCAAAAAGACATGTACACATGAAGACATGGCATTTCAAATGTGCATACACACAAGTAAAAATCATCCAGAACCACACTAAAGTGATAGTCTTGGTCAGAGAGGGAGTAGATTGATTTTGCCCTTTAATATTTTACCATCTGAACTCAGGGGATAATAGTAAGGATATGTAATTTTGGAGTTTAGTCATCTAAGACTTTCTTACAAGTACTTTGACTCTTGGTATCTATTGGGGAGTGCTTGTAAATGTCCATATAAACTTCTAGGAATTATATACATATAAGCTTGCACATGGAACCAGTGTCTTCTAGGTATAATTAAAAATGTTTTTGCAGATCAGTAGGTCCTAAAGCAGAATTTACTGGCTTTTTCCCATTGACTTCCTTTACTCTGATAGATCTTAAATACCATGTTTAGAGTCTGATAACCTGAAAGGGCATTGCTTAGCACAAGGATGAAATCAAGTTATTTGTGTTTTGGTGACTATTACTGACTCTCATCTGGGAGCAAAACATTCTGTGTAGAGAAATCATGAAATTTATGTCCCTTTTATTTATAACCTGTTCACTTGCACAACATAGGATTCAGATTTATGAGGACCAGGAAGTAGAGGGTTGTATTTATTACTCCTATTCCTGGCCAGAAATGATGCCTGCAGATTTAATGGTGCTAACCAACCAAAGGATAATTTTTTTTTCTAATATTTCTCTGTGCTCAAAAAGAGATAGCTACATTTTAAATCATTTTCAGCTCATAAACACATAGACTTTAAGGAGACTTATCACACTACAACTTTCTGAGTCTGAAAAGTCTTACAAATGCCTAATCACCATTTTGTGTATTCAATAATGCAGAAAAGTCCAAATTTAAGGTGTAGCAGTTGAAACGCTGCTATACATATATAAGGGGTTATAACTGGTTTCAGCAGTTCTGTGGCATAGAAATATCAAGGTGCTGAGCTGGTTGCAAGGACATCCTCAACTGGCACAGCATCAGCGCTCTCTCTCCAACATTCTGCACCCACACCAGTAGGCTGTAAGTGGATAACCAGGACAACAACCCAAACTGACCAAAAGGATATTCCATACTATATGACATCTGCTCAGATATAAAAGAAAGGAGGAAGTGTGGCCATTCATTATCTATGGTATTTGTCTTCCAGTGTAACCACTACATCCTGGGAAGTGACTGGATATTGCTTGCTGATGGAAAGCAGAGAATAAAATAGTTCCATTTTTATCTTTGCTTGCACATGGACAACTTTTGCTTTTACTTTATTAAACTGTAATAAGTTTAATAAATTAAACTGCTTTTTCTTGATCCATGAGGTTTTTTCCATCTTTTTTTCTCTCCCTCCCTGTCCTGTTGAGGAGTGGAGTGATAAAGTGACTTGGTAGGCAAATGGTGTCCAGTCAAGGTCAACCCACCACACATGAACATGAATAAATTCCACCAGCATGGAACAATAGCCATCCTTAATGCAGTGTATAATATGCACTTGTCAATATATGCCACAGTACTGACAACTTCCTGGAAACCTTAACAATGCGGAGGTTTGAAAGAAATGGAATGACCTGTAGTTCATAAACAACACAGGCTGAATAAGCGGCTTCTAAAGGCATCAGAAACTTTTGCTCATAGATTTATCCTTCACTTCTAAAACTAACAGTGCTGAAAAGTGGCATGACTAAAAAGGCAATACAGCAATAAAAATTCCAGTTTGACTCTAGGGATAGCTTCAGAGACATTGTGGTTAGAATTTTCTCCATAATTTGCAAGTTGCCAAAGAGGAATGTTCTTTATTCTGGATTGACTTTGGGAAACCTATTAAGATTTTTAATTGCATTCAAAAATATACTTATGTTTTGAAACCTAGTCTGCAGGAAGTTTAACCTTCATTAAGGTCTCTGAGACTTATGTGTTAGGAGGTGCTTAGCTTGTCTCTGCCCAGTAAAAATACAAGGAATAGTGCCAGTTTGGGGAATGAATAGAGCAGAAGGGAAGGGGGAGAACACAAGGTATGAGCTGCTTTGGTCTTCATACGCAGGACGTTCTTACGAACTTCCATTGCCTCATCTCATCTCTTCTATTAGAAGGCCTTTATAAATTACAGGAATAAGTCACCCATTGCAAATGACTTCACAATGGAGAGCAACCAAATGGGACTGAAGCAGGGTAGGAAACTCCCTTCTCCTACTGCAGATAGTTCTGGGCCGCTTGCATTTTTTCCTCTCGGGTAAGGATGAAAGTCAAAAATCTCAATAATTTCCACAAATTGAAAACCAAAAAAATGTGTGTTGAGTGCAAATGGAACACTTAGTTTCAATAATTTTGTAATATCTTATTACCATGCTGATCCTTCTTTAATAATTTTGGATCTAAATTTACTAATGTTTCAAAAATTTTACTTCCATAAAAAATTCCATCTTGAAGGAAACAAAAACTTTCTAATTCAAAAAGTTGAAACAGGGCTATTTTTAATGTCTGTAATAGAAATTAATAATTAAAAAGCAAGGGGAAATGTAGCAATCCTTTTCTTAGCCATCAGTCAGAGTCATAACTCCGGTGTGTAACAAACGTTCTGTTTTGGTGTGATGGCTCTTTGGTGATGAACTCTTTTTCCTATCTGGTTGACTGCAGCAGTATTTGGATCAGGCCTAGAAAGATGGCTCTCTTAACCAAGCCAACACCAGAAGAAGGCTTCACTCGTGCTAATAAGTCAATGGAACATCAAGGAGAAATATTAATTTTTTTTAGCCAAGAACAGTGGAGTTGATCACAAATAGAGTGTGTATCTTTTGGCAATAAAATTTTTCCTCTAGTCAATTCCATAGTTAAGCCAAAGCCACTGCTTTGTTCCTCCACCTGTCTCAGTGAGTCAGAAATGGTTTCCTCTTGTTTTCCCTCCAAATGGGATGCCAATGCCCTGCCTGGACTGCAAAGGCACAGGTGGTGTGCCCACATTTGTGAATTGCTTAGCCTTTGCAATCTTGGCAGCCTGTCTGAGCTCTGGAAAGCTTTTTTTACTGAATGAGATAGCAAATAGAGGGCAAAATCCACTTTTCATGCTGCTCACAGTTTTTTACTCTAAACATCAGGAGTTTGAAAAAATCTCATCAGCATTAATCTCTAATCTGTTTAGACCTGTGACTAACAAAAATTCTAAGTTTTGTTCATTAACAGAAGTACTGAAATGTCTTAGAGTTTAATTCCATGGAGTTCTAAAAGCTGGAGATAAAATATACATGTCTGAGACAAATTTTCACATTCAGTATGTGTTGTACTGCTACTTCAATAACTTCACAAGCATAGGGAGGTTTGTACCTGTGAGTTATGGTGCTGTAATAGAGACTTCTTTCATTTACTGTATACATTTTAGCTAATCTCATAACTGCATTTCACACCAAATTCTCTCTATTGAAGCACATAATTGATGTCTTTTCCCAAATGTTCTTCCAGAGCCAATATGAGTATGAACAACATGAAGAAGTGTCACCTATACAAGTGTCATGTCAGCCCAGGGAGTGTGCTTCCCACCTAATCATGGTGGGAAAGAATCTGTATGACTCAGAAGCAGGAAAAGGAAAATAAGCATCAGACCTCTGGACCAAATAGTCAGCTTGCCAGGGAGGAGAGCTGTAGGAACCAGTGCCTTATGTGATGGATTGTAAATCTGTGATTTCTGTCCCTATGGCATCCATCTCCTCCAAAGCAACAGTGTTCTGTACCTGGTTATCATTGTTTCGGTGGCAGCAACAGACTCAGACACTTTGAGGCATGGTGTTGCTAACGTAGCCATAAGAACATCAGTAAACAAACCAACTGCAGGACCCAGAAGAGTATGCATGTGCCCACTGTGTGCGTGTATAAACTTCAGACTGACTTGTCTCATGCCATACTGATGAGCAATATATTCTGGCTGTTCTTTTCCCATCCAGGCTTAGCATGGCTGATTTGTGTACTCAGCACTGAAACCTACACTTTTCCCAGGACCCATCAGGTCAGATTGCCTGTAACCTATTGCTGCTTTGATGGCTCTCATCCTGCTTTCAATTGATGTGGCAGCGTGTGAATACATATGACCAAAAGCTTGATATAAAATTCATTTGTCTAAACACCACCTATTTATGTTTGATGGCCTGAACAATTATTAATCCTGATTGGAAATATAAGTCATTGTGTCTGCAGTATCCTGTCACAGTATCCCTGTTAACTCCCCTGAGGCCAAATTCTCTGACAATGCACATAGTGTCCGGTTCTTTCTGCACACAGTTCCATGCCCTAGCTGAAATCCCAGGGAGGAAACCTCTTTTTCTGTATGCTCACTAGTGTGGATGATCCCCAGGAATTTTCCTGGTCTACCAGTGTATATCCTATAAAACAGGAGACAGACCCTGCACCACTGTGTGCAATAATTTTCCACGCTCTCAAACATACTCAAAAATGCCATGGCACATGCACATCTCATCTACGGTGGGCACAACTTGTATCCTTCCTGCTAGGGCATGAGCTTCCATATTAGTCCTGCACCTGGGTAGAGCCCTGAAGGAACTGGAGTTTCCCGTAACCTATAAAAAGAATGGAAAGATCTGGAGCGGCAGCAGGCCTGTTCTTTGTGTTAAAAAAGTGATACATTCCTCCTCACTTCCTCCTTCTATCTGAATTCTCTCTCTTACATGAAGACTCTGCTCCACCACTGCCAATGATATACCAAGTTCTAGGTTGTCAGATGACCTAATCTGCCTAGCAAACAGTCACACACAAAGTCCAGAACAGCAGGCACCAACCATCCTACTGCATTGCTGGCTGGCACCACACACCTTCACCCAATGCTGTTTTGTCAGTAGTTATTCTACATAGCCACCATGTGCCAGGCTGTACGCAGCACAGTGAAATACGGAGGTGAGCCTGGACCAGCCGCTGCCAGTTACTGCTGTGGTAGAGCCAGTCCCTGCTAGATTCCCAGCGCTGCATGGCCCCATGGCTCCTCTCTCTCCCTGTGCCACTCATCCATAATGCTGCGATGTGGTAGGGGAGCTCCATGGCAAACACTCCCCTGCCCCCAACCCACAGATATGTCTCTTTCCCAGGCCAGGAAATGGCTAACGAAACCAGGGGAAGCAGTTCAGACACACATAGCTCAGCTGTTGTGCAAAAGCATGCTTTGGTTTGTGTTGACAAATATCCCAGGACTGCTGAGCATTTCCTTGATTTAATGTGGTGGGAGGCTTCTAGGTAGCCATGGACCTGCAAATGTTAGTCTGCAGGGACTGGCACTATCAGTTTTGCTTTTTGCACACAAACGAGAAGAGCAAAGCACTTACATCACCTGTCACAGCATTTTTTGTGTGATTCTCACAAGAAGTAGGTGTCTGGTTTTTTACTTGTGTTTTGCCTCCCAGCACAGTGCGCTGGGGAGGATCTCAACTCCCACATTCTCACACATGCATGCACACTACACGGCTCTGTCGTCCCAGATTTCCAGCAGGCTGAACTGTGCCACACCACATTGCTGATCTCCAGGATTCTGGACCAACTTCCTAGCTGCATCCAGGGAGAGAGCATGCTGAGTGGCAAGGCACGAATGACACCACAGGGCTGTTGCTAGAAATCTCTTGCTAGGTGAATGGGAGGAGGAAGGACAGGAGAGAAGTGCAGAGCAGATACTGTCCAAAGGCACACCAGGCAGAATGCAACATAGACAATCCTGGATAACTTCAGAGATGGCTTATGGATCTGCAAGGTAAATTAAAACAGGGTGTTTCTCAATTCTTTATGGATCTTACTCAGATAACTATCAGAAACACTCTACCAGTGGATTGCAGTGATGCATAACAGAAATATTGATTTCGATGTTCAATCTTGTAGAAGTTCATCATCTCAAGTACATAATTGTAACTTTGTTTTGACTTCAGTGAAGTATTCCATTTTCCATCAGATGACAAATTTGCCCTACACATAGAAATACCAAGGCTGGGGACAGGGGGTTGGTTTTATTTGGTTTTCTTTTCTGTTTTGTTTTTTGGGTTTTGTTGTTTTTTTTTTTTTTTTTTTAATGCTGAACAAATTAGAAACCCACTGTAAGACTATAAATACTATATTAGGTATTTCTGGATCTTAATCCAAAAGGGACTATAACAACCCTTTGGTCAGACCTCCTGCCTGAAAAGGGGCACAGACTGGAATGAAGGAGCATTGTACCTCTGGGTATATATTTCTATATTTCCTCTAACAGTGACACAGAACTGAGAACATGGGTGGTTAGTTGCATGATAAAAAAAAGAAATGTGCCATCAGTTTATACTCTTGCCTTTCCACAGGCATTCTACTGCAATGCCACCTTTCTTCTGCTTCCTGTGAATCAATAACAGCATATAATCTTCTGTGAAGAATACAGGGAATCCAGAAGACCCATTAGTCAAATAGTAACCTTAAGTTTCCTTAAGGTCAGAATGAAAATGCCCACAGACATTCTGTTCTTTTTTACATCTGCATCATACACTTGTTTCCTACTTTTGCTTACATTTCCTCTAAAGAAAATTAAAACAAATAAGTAAATTCCTAAAAGACAATAATGAATCAGTCAGAAACATCACAAACATATTTTTGTCTCTCCCAGTTATTTTTTCAGCCTAGTGTCAAAAACGTGGTAAAATATTATATCCAGAATATTCTGCATATCTTACCCTGTGAAAATTACTATTATTAGGTAGAACTGCACACTAAATAAAATAAGACAATTTTAAGCTCAATTTATAGAGAGGTAGAAGACTGCCTTTGATTTTTTGGTTTTGTGATTTCTTTGGAGGTTTTGATGTTTGGGTTTTTTCACTGGTTTTGTTTTTCCCATTTATGAAACAAAATATTCTGCTTGGTGAATGGGTATGATGATGGAATTGCTCCTGAAAGTTATTTGTCAGTGAAAGGAGTAATGAGAACATAATAGCTAATCCCTGAAAGTTCAGCTGGATTAAAAACAATTTGAATGCTTTTTTGGAACCAAAAATAAAGCTATTTGCAGATGGTCTTCATTAGAAATACTGGTGGTAGGAGTTATTTCACAGCTCTAATAGAATGTCTAGTCAATATCCCCTAGGTCTTAATATTTTCAGTTTCAGAGATTAACATTCTTCTTGTAGTGATCTGCTTGCACTGAAGAAATATACTCACCATACACACATATAGATATATATACATATATACACACACATATTATCCCTTTAATGCAAGTAGGTAACTATATATATTAAAATATTTACATATATTTATATTACAAGAAAAAGAATTAAATAGATATGATGTTGAGAAGTCTGCTGCTTCAGATTAATTTTTCATTTTTTGAATCTGAAACTAAATCTAAGAAGGTTAGCAATTTATTTTATACTATACTGGCAATGTCAATTTCACATTATTATTGCAAAACCAATTTCCTGCTGTGGAGAAAATGGATGTACCCTGGAGAACCTATCAGCCTCCATGTCACCCCACTGCCTAGACTTTAGCTGTAGTACCACACACAGGCAGATAGTTAGATAATAGTTATCCAGCCTGCATACATTATCTGATTGGCATGTTCACTTGCTCTTTGATTGCCATAAATGAGTGGCTGTGCAGGTGCCATTAGCACATGCATCTTTTTCTGAATGCACCATTGTAGGAGTAGCTGAAAAGCTGTTTGTACTACACAGTCAGAAAGTTGGCAGCAGGACTGGGTGAAAAATGGCAAGTATGTTTCAAGAAAAATTCAAAACAATGTTTACTCTACATTTTTTAATCAAATACTTTTCAGGTTTTGATTTTACTATTATTACATTTTCTTCTTCTTAACTTCCTTCCTTTGACTATTTTTTTACTGTTTTCATTTTTTGCCCTTTGTTTTTAATGACCAAGTAGACGAGAATGAAGATAAAGGAACAGAATGAATGAGAGGGAGGAGGAAACAATACCTATGGAACTGCAACACTTTTAGTAAGTTAGTTTAATAGAGGTGTCTTTGTTTACCTCTCCTAAGGTAATAAATGTGCCAGTAGGTGAAGCTCAATTTGATGGAAAATTATTTGGCTTTCACAGTTTGTTTAGCTGGTTATAGATTTTGACCTTATCCATTTTCTCTCTTAAAAATGGAATAGTGCCTTGTTAGACAACACTGTAAAAAGTTACTGCCTCCTTTTGTTTCATGGGTTGGATGTTTGCAATTTATGACCTGAATCAGCAGATACATATGTTTCATGTATATATATAACACTTTTGAAAAGTTGGCAAGGAGTTAGCAAGGAAAAGAAATAAAAATTTTATGCTTACAAATCTAGGCTTAAGCTGTTCCTCCATCTCAAGATTCATGTGTTTGCTTTCCATTTCAGCAGCTGCTGGAAGTACTCTTCAATAGGAACCAAATAAATCCATACCACCTGCCTGTCTGTATTGGAGGCCAAATCATTCTGTTATTCTATCTCAACATTTAAGAAGTAATAAAGCATCTCAACCTCAATTTTCATGCCATGAAGGAAACAAACCAGAAGGGGGATAATAAGACCTTTGTTAGGCAACTTACAGGCATGTGACTCGGAATTACAGTAAAATCTTCATCATTGCTCTAAAAATTCTTTGCAATCTTAAGTACAGTGTCTTCCTCTCCAAATCTGGTAAATGTTGATATGTTATAGATTGAATTTAATGCTGACCTATATCTATTTTACTACAAGTTACATTTTTAGGTCTTTTTATATTTAGCCTCCCCCCCGTTATGTCTCATGGCTTTGAAGAAACTTGTGGAATTGTGAGTATAAAAACAGTTATCTGAGAAAATCATCAGGATTCTTCCAGAAGCACATGGCACATTTATCCCTATAGACTTGAAAGTTATTCTGCTCTAAACTCTGCAGGTCTCCCACACAATGTTCATAAATAAAAGCAAACTTTGAATCCCTGCCTTTAGTCCTAAATCCCAAGGTAAGGATTGACTGGAATATACTGGAACAGATCTTTAGGTTTGGACTAAATGCTAGTCTTAGGTCATCGCCACGCCTTTCAAGCACTCAGAACTACTGTAATATGTTATTTTGGTACTGGGCCATGCAAACCTTGTCCAAATTTTGAGTGCATGAGCAAAGAGCTGTGTATTTATAGGCAGGACACATCAAATGTGTCCTTCAAATGAAACTTGTCCCCTCATTTTGCTTCAAATCAGCTGATTAGGAAAAATGCGTTATTGTGCCAAGATAAAAACCGATCAGCCAAACGACTAATTTGTTTTTCCAGTGCAAGTTTCATACCGTTTATTAAGTAGAGAATCCAGAGCAGTAATCACCACATTCACTGGGGTGTTAATGGAGATATGGTAAAGCCGTGTATGACAGCCAAGGGACAGAGTGCACTTCTTACTCACTCTCTCCAGCCATGAAATCAGTAACTCAGATCATTTGTCTTAGTCATCTACTATTACTTTGGAGTGAATCAGTGCACAGCCATTTAAGGACATCCCAAGCAAATTTGTTCATTTATCAGGGAAAGAAACAAAACAAAAATAACAACTGTTTTATTTGAAAGCCAGGACCAAGAGAGATTTAGTTTAGTTAAAGCAATATCTGACATTAGTTCAAGTTGGGCAGGAGTTCAGCCAGAAGTTATCATATGATTGGGTTTTGGGGTTTCTAGTTTTTTGGAAGTCTGTGTGAAATGATCTAGTAGTGGTCTGAGTCCAAATTCCAGAACATAAGTGCCTCTGTTCCTCCCAAAACCCCACAATTTGCAATATTGTTAAGAGTCTCTAAATAGAAGGAAAGACATACAACCCCTAGTCTGCTCCAGGCCTGCTGTGCATATCCGAAATAAGGAGCTTCAGACATGAAATTACATCATTACCTTTAATCTCTTGACAATCCCTCATTAGGGAAAAAAACCAAAAACCCTAACTCTGAGAAAAAAAAGAAAATAATTACTAATCACACAAACTACTCTGTTAAGGTTTTCGTCCTTATCCTATAGATCTCAGCATGCACTTGGCATTGTCACACTGTTGCTGAGCCTGGCTACGGTCAGCAGGATCGACACAGCGAAGATGAAGCGACTTATTATCACTCCTTTTAGAGTCATATGAAAAGCATGTAGCCTTGAAGTTTGTTCAAAGTTGACTTTTCAGTCATTTGCCTTCTAGGAAGTTAAAATATATTAACAAATACAGAGGTTAAGAAGAAAATATAATGAAAAACAATGGTGTGTTTCAAATATATGAAGTTTTCCACTTTTAAGGAAAGTTTTTAAATATCTATCACTCTAGGCTTCACTGCAACCAATCAAACACATTTAGTCTGCATCTAAGTATCCCATGAAATAGTTTCAATAGTAAAGAAAAGAGTTTGAAGTAAAGGAAAAGTTTTCACTAATCTCTCACATACAATTCAGCATTTAACAATATCATTTGCCCATTCCTTGTAGAGTTTTTCAGAATGTATTTCTTAGAGGACTGTAATTAAGAAGGTTTATTTCTCAGTACTATTGTTGTTGGCCCCCTCAGTAAACAAATTATATTTCTAAGAGTATATCATGACAATTCAACACTTAAAAGCATTTTCAAACCAAACTCCACTGGTCTAAAAAGTAATGCAAAGTGCACAAAGACATGGTATATTTTCTTTTTGAACACCAGTCATAACATAGCAATAATGATTATATGCCATTTTCCCATCTGTTCATTGAATTGTTTCATCTCTTCCTCTACCTTCTTCTACATCTCTCCTTCACCTTTCCAAATGAAATTGTGGACTAAAAATTATGCTTTCACTCAGGGTTTCAATTGAAAATGAAATTTCAAACTTCAGAATATGGTTTCAACTTCAGATAAATGTGTAGAGTACCATTAAAATAAGTGTTGAAGTCAAGAGTAAAGTTCTATATCTATTTAGTTATATTTGTTCCAACTTTGGAGTAGCTAAGAATGTCTTCTATCCTGAATGAGCTTTACCAAATCACGCACAACCAGATACCAAAATAAAGACAAACTGAAAGTTATTTTTTCTATGCAGTTTCATTTTACTTTTCCCCATTTTTGTACCATACTGAAAACAACAGATTGTACTGCACAGGTTTTAGTTGTATTTTATGTCTGTTCCATCTCAACATGCCATGAAGGCTATGTGGCTGCAGCCTATTTTTGATTCACATCAGTTAAACGGGAGAAGAATCGGGCCTATGGAATCCTGCAAGGATTACAGAGCTATATGGTTTCTTGGCATTGATCACAACTGTTGGATAATGGCTCCCCTCAGAGGTCGTACAAGAAGCATGCGCCAGTGCAGCAGGTCTCCTTGCTACTCAAAGTCAGAAGGAAAGAGATTGTGCATTGTATGTGAGATTTTGCAAACATGAATTGCAAACTCCAACCTACAATGCAATAGAGTTTGCTGGTTTAGTTACTTTCTTTTGTGGGAAATGGCTATAGCTAATGAATACAATATGTTACACTTAATGATGAAAGTATACATAAGAAATTAAAAATGAAAATGTGGTATCAAGGATTAAGATTCATTTTACAAAATATAGTGGGCTTTTAGGTTGCATTAGAAGCATGCGAAAGAGAAGCTTACATGACTATTTTCTAATATTTCAACCTCACAAAACTAAAATGAAGGCAAAATAATGAATAAAATATTTCTATTAATTTTTCAAGCTAGAAATGTGAATGTTTGTCCAAACAGATGTTTAGAGTGACTCTGTGCCAGGTTCAGTTGTGTTTGTGAGAAGGTTCTTTCTCTGTCGTTTCTCTCATAGTGTCCCTGAGTGTCCTTCAAAGCTTACAAGCAAATTTTCTTGTCTCACAACTGTTAATTTAGGGTAACACATCACCATGTATTCTGTCCCATACTTCTTTGAAAGATTCTGTTAAGAAACACGAAGATGACTCCTCCCAATATTATTTCCTGCCACTTTTATGAGTTACATAAAAATGTCATTGAACTGACTTTTTAAAAAGTATCCTAAAAGATTTCTAAAAAATTACTCACAGTTTGACCATCCGATCATTGTGGAATGCATTAGCTTGACTTGTTTATTAAACAAGATAATAGAATAAAAGGATAATTTAATACATTGAACCTATTTTTTGAGGTCTGCTTATTCTTCAGGTTTCTCCAATATAAAAATAGAGAATATCAAATGAAATTAACATATGGCAGATTCAAAAATAGCCAGGAGTAACTGGTTCTTCACAAATGAGGGGAAAAAACTCCAAATATATAAAATCAGAATTTTCTGAGATGACCACCATCACCACAGGAAAAGTCTGGAAGCTATAACTGATGTAAGAACTAGGAAAGCATCAGCTCACTGCTCAGCAGCAGTTGAAGTAGCAAATAAAATTATAGGAATTATTAGGTAAGGAAAAATGATTAGAAAAAAGAACAGAGTTTTGCCCCAGTGTAAACCCATGCTGCATCATGAATCCTATCCACAGTTGAGTCCCTGGTCTCCAAAATGGATATAGTGCAGCTGGGACGGCTACAGAGAGGGGCAGCAGTACCAATGGGATGTACAGCAGCTGCCATACATGGAGCAGTCGAGTACCTGAGGCTCTCATGCCTGCAAAGGACTCAGCTGGGAAGAAATATGGAAAAGCTTTATAAAATCATGAGTAGCAAAAAAAAAAAAAAAAAAAGTGGATGGGGACTGATTGGTCATGACATCTCCAAATATAGGAAGCATAGACCATGAATGAAACCTAATGGATGGCAAGTCCAAAGCAAGCAGTGGCAGACATGTCTTGTCTGAAGACATGGCTAAGGTGTGGAACTGCCTGCCTACTGTGTGAAGCTTAAGTGAGATAAAACAGGAGACTGGAGAAATTAGTGGCTGTCAAACATGTAGATTCCATGTCTAGCTCAGCAAGATCTTTAGCGACAAAATGCAGGAGACAGGGAGTATCTTATTTTAAAAGTTCATTATTCTGTAGATAAAGGACGAGTCCATGCACATTTTTTGATCTCTAAAGGAATTTCAGATTTAAACATAATCCTTAATGGAAAAAAAAACCACACAGAAAAGTATTTTATATTCTCTTAGACATTATGAAATGGCAAGCATCACCTGGAAAAGAGAAAACCAAGATTAAGAGTAATTTCTCTTTTGTCAGTCTTTGCATTGGTAATTCTGAAACACTTTTGTATATATGCATTTTTTACCACACTGTTATGAAGTTGGCCAGTAACATTCTGCATTTGTTTTTAAAATGGATGAATAAGAAAAAGAATGACTGCAACACTCTGGTTTTCAAAGCTTTGGTCCATCCCTACCTTCCATTGAAAAGTAAACCTGTCACTGTAGTTGTGTCCTGGTTCAGACCAGGCTGGGGTTAATTTTTGCAGTAGGCAGGAAAGGTATGGCCAGCACCCAGAGATTATTCTATACCACCTCACATCATTTTTGAGGAATAGGGAAGGGCTCGCTTCTGGGTCAGGCTATTGTGGTCTGCTGTCATTGGTATTGTTGTTACTGTTCCTTTTTTTATCTCATTGTCATTTCCAGTAAATTGTTCTTATCTCAACCTGTGCTATGTACCTTTTATGCCTCCAGTTGTTGTCTCCAGCCACTGGCAGGGGGAGGGGGAGAGGGAAATTGAGTGAGAGTATCATGGTTTGACCCTGGCTAAGTGCCAGGAACCCATGGCAGGTGCTCACTTGTTCCCTCCCCTGCTACAGCTGGGCAGAGGAGGGAAAGAGACGGGGAAAAATTAACACAAGGGTCCATGAGTTGAGATAAGAAACTGGGAGAAAACGCTCCAAGGACAAATCAGGCTTACTTAAGCTGTAAAGTGAAATTTATTACTACTAGAGTTAGAAAGAGGATATGAGAAGTAAAACTAAAACTTTCAAAGACACCGTTCTTTTCCCAACAGTGCAAGGGGGGCAGGGTGTGGTTCAGGTCAGTCCATTTCCAGGATCTTCGTCCCCTGCTTAGGGAGAGGAGTCTTTCCTCTGCTTTTGCCATGGGGTCCCTCCCACGAAAGACAGTTCTCTGTGAACTTCTATGGCGTGGGTTTTACTTGTCCACGGGATGCAGTCCTCCAAGGACAAACTGCTCCAGCATGAGAGCAGGGGGCCCCTCTCTCTCTAACCGGGCCTCCCACCTGGACTGCAGTTTCCTCCGACATCTGACCGCTCCAGCGTGGTCACCTCCTCCACAAACTGTGGGACTTTGTCTCTGTCTCTCACTGGGCTGTGACTGTTACATCTTCTCCTGGCATCTATGGCTCCTGCGGCTTCTCCTGGCATCCATGGCCGCTACGGCTTCTGGCATCTCCCCGTTCCAATGCTGGCACCTCACCCATGGACTGCGGGTGGCTCTGCATCCCTCATGGATCCCATGGACTGCAGGGGGGGACACTCCGCCTCACCATGGGCTCACCACAGCCTGCAGAGGAATCTCAGCTCCAGAGCCTGGGGCACCTCCTCTCCCTCCTTCTCCACTGACCTTGGTGTCTCCATGTTGTTCTCCCTCACATGTTCTCACATCCTCCTCCTTCTCTAACTAAAGGCAGCTACGTGCACACTTTGTTTTGATTTTTCCTTAAATATGTCATCACAGAGGCGTAACTAACCTTTCTAATTGGCCCAGACTTGGCTAGTGGCATGTCCATCATCTTCAGAGCTGTCAGAGATTGGCTCTGCTGGAAATGGTGAAGAATTCCAGAAGCTTCTCGCAGCAGCCATCCTTATGGTCCCCTCCCCACTACTAAAACCACAACAGAGAGGCATGAAGTTTCAGTGGGAACACTAAATTGGAGAATACCATTCCTAAACCATGATAAATTGTTGGGTTACAGTAGATGGCAAGAGGAGAGCAAAACTCTTAATCAGTAAATAGATCTAAGCATAAACCAATAAAAAAGGTGTGCACAGTCCTAGCTAAAAAAAAAAACAACAAACAAAAATTCTGGTTTTTTCTGTCCCAAACATTCAGGAAAGGATTTTTTTCCAAATATAAGTGATAAGATGCATAAAAATTGATTTGTGCATCTTCCGTCATCCTAACAATACACTAATTAATTTCCTGGCCATAGAAGCTGAAATAACCTGACATGTATTAATGCACCACAAATTTTAAGAGCCAAGCACAACACAGCAGGGCAATATTTCACATTTCTTCATACCCCCTTGTTGAACAGAATTTGAAATTGAAAGAAGAAACAAATGAAGAGGCTGTTCTTTTCAATAATGTATGTTATGCTAATTAAACATAAGATCTTAGGTGCCAGATGGAGGATTCTTCATGCACTTTCCGTAAAGAAAACAAAACTGTTGTTTTTGTAGGCCAGTGAATTTCTCTAATTAAAAAGGCAAACACCCAAATCTTAATATAATCTTAGGACAGACATTTAACTGAGACTATTACTGGTAGAACATATGTAACAACTGATTGTTGTTGCTAAACTGTTTGGATGTTCTAAATGTCAGGATATTGACCACAGGATTATTTGAGATAATCAAGATATCACTGTGGAGTCTGAGTTAAAGAAGGATTCTTAGTAATTCCTGAAAATCAGAATCCTCTATTGTATTTCAAACCATGGGCCATTAAGCCACAGCTCTGAAAATCACCTCTCCTTTCAAAAGCCTTAATCTAAGTTTTGAGTAGGTTAAAAATTCACAGAAGTTCTCAGTACAACAATGCAGCTCAATGACAGAGTGATAGAATCTCACTCTCCAGGAGTGAAATACTGCTCACATGAGTGAATGAATTAGTGTCATATCATCTTCTGTCATTTAGAGATCTATCCAGTATAAAGAGAATTAAGACTATTATCCAGCAAATATTCTGACAGCATCATTTGCTCATCACTTTCTGTCACCTCTCAGTACATGACTAGTTTAGCCTCTATTTTTGTATAAGTCAGAACATAGAACTTGTAAGAGAAAAAAAGTCTACCTGAGTAATTTTGCTTTATGGTTTAACTGTATGAAACTTTATGATATGATAGAATATGATAAGATATGATATTTATTATAGTATGCTGTGTTGTGTTATGATATGATATATGATATGATATTATTTCCACAGTTAAAAACCCCAGTATATACTAGGGAGCAAGGGGAGAACCTGGAATGTAAATGAAGGCATACTCCTTCAAGAGCATCTCCGTGTTACTGACGGCTCCAAAAACATCTCACTCCGCATGTGCATGGAGGTGACACACAGTACTTGCCACACAATAGATGTGGCTTGGTGCAACCAGTGCCAAAGCAAACCTCAGAGATATTCTGTCTTACCAGGGGACAATCTGTCTCACTGCTACCAGTAAGTTACAGCCAACACTTCTTCTTAATAACACATGGAAGTGGTGTATTTTGTATATATATATATATATATATATATATATA